>PVIJ01005746.1:28426-100201 GCA_004024925.1 Scalopus aquaticus | reverse complement strand
CATTCCCCCTTCTCTTCTCCTCCCCCACCCCCCTCGCACAGACCCCTTTAAATGTTACCCCGTCGGGCCCCTTCCCCCGCGCGTCGCGAATGTCTCCCCATCCGATCTCCAGCCTCGCCAATCCCTGACCCCCTCTCCGGTGCCAGCACTCCTGTCGCCCGGGTCCCTTTCCCGAGCCCGGCGCACAGCGGTCCCCGGCCCCCCACACACCTGAGCCGGGAGCATCCCTCGCCCCGCCGGCCGCCGCCTCCCCGGCCCGGCCGCCGCCCCCGCCCCCGGCCGAGGGGAAAACACACAAAGAAAACAGAAATACCTTCCACTTAAGCATGGAGGCACATTAGGGAGGAGAGAGACAGGGACATGCCTTGGGACGGAGCGTTCCCCATCGGGCGGGGGCGCGGGGGGCGGGGGCCCCGGGCCGGCCTGCCTGGCGCTCGCCCTCTCGCCGCCTCGCGGGCTCCTCGCTCGGCCCCAGCCCTGGGGCGCGGTGCCAGGCGGGCGGGCCGGGGGCGCGGGCCCCGCCGGGGTGGACCAGCTGGGAGGGCGCCGGCGGCCGGGCGTGTAGGTGCGTGCGCGCGCGGGCGTGTCACCGAGTGTGCGAGAGCGAGAGTGTGAATGTGTATGTGTGTGAGTGTGTATGAGCGCGCGCGCGCGCGAGCCGGCGCGGGTGTGTCACTGCGGGCGGGAGCGCGCGCGGCGCGGGCACGCGCGTGTGGCCGAACGTACAAAGGGCCGCCCGGGGTGGCGGGGAGCGGGGGAGGGGGACACTGCGCCTTCTCGCGCCCTCCAGCAGCACGGCGGGGTCCCGCGGCGCGCGGCCGAGCAGGGGTACGGGCGCGCTCGCGCTCCCTCCCCATTCCACCTGCTACTCCCACCCCTAGCAAGCCTCGCACCGCGAAGGAGAAAAATACACAAGGCCCGCGACCGGCCTTGAAGAGGGGGTGCACCGCGAGGCTGGGGAACTTCTAGAGCCCAGGGGTGGAAAAGCATTCGGAGATGGACGGGCCGGGAGACTAGGCGGGGGGGGGGGGGGCGACTCGGAAGCCTCTCCTCAGCCAAGGTGACCTCCGAAAGTCGCAGCCGCCTGAAGCCAGAGAGTGTGGACCCTCCTCTGTCTCTGCCCCAAGACCCCCTCCCCCCTCTCTTTATAAACGGCTCAACCGCGGGGACCCAGTCCCCTGGCGCCCCCTGCTGGGCTGTCTCCTTGCCCCCTGTTTGGGTTGCAGCCCCTCCTGCAGGAGACTGCTGGAACTGCAGAGACCCGAGCTAGGCTGCTCATCAGTCGAGTGGGACCCCGAAAGAGGGTACTCCAACGACTCCCTCTCGAACCTCGCTGGCTACGCCATCACCACTCCACCGCCGCCTGCAGAGAGCCAGCTCTGCCCCGCCCACTCCCGCCTTACTCCCACCTCCTCCATGTCCCACCTTGACGTACCTGTTGGTTCCACGGACTTCTCCAGCTGGGAGCAGCTCTGCTCCGCGCCCCTCCTCCTGCTCTGGTTGTTCTCGCCTTCTCTCCGCCCGGCCCTCTGTCCTTTTCCTTCTTTCCCAAGCCTCTCTTTGGAAGGAGAAAATGGGCTGGGTCCCTTGCCCCTTTTCTTCACTCCCAGCACTCTCAAAGCCATCTTAAATGAGCCAGAACGGGGCGCAGGACATCTCTTCACTTTAGGCCACCAGGCAGAATGGCAGGTAGGCAGAGAGGCGGGAGAGGAGACCCCACCCCAACTGGCCCAAATGACAAACCGGTTTCCCCACTTCCCGGTCTACCCAGTTGCAGCCTTAATCTAGGCTCTCCCACTTACCTGCCCGCCCCCAGGCCTGCCTCTGAGCCAGCCACATGCCTGGCTAAGGGTAAGGTCCCAGATGCCCCTTGGTGACTAATCTCCAGTTGCAGTAATTTGGGTAGCAAGGTCAGGGCAAGAAGAGGAGGGGGCCCATCCCCTCTGTAGCCGGACAGCTGAGGAGGGCAGCCAAGAGCCATGCCTCAGACACACCGTCTGGGCACACAATCCCAGCAGTCGGCACCCTGACTTCTCCCCTCCTGGGACAGCTGCCTCTCCCGCTGCCAGCTGGACAGTGTCCATCTTCTGGCCTCTGAGCGTGCAGTTGGCACTCATCCAGCTCCCTGCCTGGCCGCCTGCCCAAGATGGGACTGGGAGACAGCAGGCCTTGTGTCGGGGTGGGGCTGGTGGCAGGAGGGGTGACTTCCCCCCAGATGCATGGACACCGCCTCCCAAACTCTCAGAGCCCCAAGGCAGGTGACTCAACTCCTGCTGCTGGTCTTCCTCTTGACTCCCCTCAACGACCTAAACTCTGCCCTTGGCCTCCCCATCAGCATCCCCACGCTGCCCCTCCCCGTGAGGCAAGGTGTCTCCCTCCTCCAGTGTGCTAGCCTAAGAGTAGGGGCTCAGCAAGCACCTGGCTTAACCCGCTCTGCAGCCCTGCAGCAGTGGGCCTTTCAGAGGCAAAGGGGTGGGCTCGGGAGGTGCCGCGCTTGCCCAATGTAAGAGTAGCAACATTGAATTCAAACCTGACCTGCCTGATGCCACAGCTGCCACCTTCTTCCATCACCACCACTCTCCCCCAACCCTCGGCTGGAAGGTTGGGACCAACCTCTGCATGACCTCGCCTCCGCTGACGGAAGAGCGGAAGTGGCTGAGGGTGAGGAGACAGCTCTGAAATTTAAGGAACTGGACACTGTCCTGGCTGATGATTGGAAAGATGTTTGTCTTGTCACATGGAGGTTTGTCTGTCCTTAACTAGATGCCAAGAAGCACTTGGACTCAGAGACTGGGGTGGGGGTGGGTCCAGGGGGTCCATGAATCAGCTCCCAGAAATCAGAAACGGTTCCAAAGGTGTCAGCAGGACACGGAATGGCTCTTTCCCTACCCTAATGTCACCACCTGTGTCATGTGAGCCTCCCCCAAAGGGTTTAAATCAGTTTGGGGTACTAATTCCTCTCAACATTTCTGATCCCTTCCAGAGCTAGAATCTCATTCGACCTCCTCCTCCCCTCAACTACTCAGTCCAGACCTACCCAACCCAGGACAGCTGTGCCCCTCCCTCCCCCACCACTCCCACCCTTCTAGGGGTGAGAGGGGACCAGGCTCCTGAGCAAGAACAGGCTCCAAGGCCCCAAGTTGAGCCAGAGGAGGATGGCCTGGCACCCTTGCCCCTCATCCACCCCACCTGATCCTCTGCCCCGCACCCTGGGGAGGGTAGGTGCCCCTCCCATCAGATCTCAGGAGCAGCGGCTCTTGGAGTAGGGAGAAAGCTGGGCGAGTCACCTGCACAGATCCAAGCGAGAGCAGCACAGGTATTTCTCCAGATGAGAGATGGAATTATGCCTGTAAACTGGCCCAGTGCCCAGGCACAACCAGTGTGCCAGCTGCTCTACCTGAGATGCCCCAGGTGCCACCCCCCACCTCATTCCTCAACAGGTAACTTCCCTCTGGCCCTCCTCCCCTGCATCTCGAGAATGCTGTAAGGGGGGGGGCAGCCGGCCAGTTTGAGGGATTGGAACAGCAGATCTTAGTCACCCACCTTGCCCTTCTCAAACACTGTCCCTCCAGACCTGTCTCTGGTACCCTGCAAGAGCGAGGTCGCGGGAAGCGCCCTAGAGGTGGGAAGCCTCAGCCTCACCTCTGCTTGCCAGTGTCCTGTGGGGTTTCACTGGGATAACGTCCGGGCAGGAAGATGGATGGGCAGGTGTGGGCCTCCTTAGAGGTGTGGGCCTCTAAGGAGGGCACGGGCGAGGGTCGTGTGGAAGTCATGGGTCTCGCACTGTCACACTGAACTGCTCACACTGCCGCCTTGGAGCCCCCCACCCCAGAACCTCAAGAAAGGTCCTGCCAGCAGGGTTACTGTCTGGCCAGGGTCCCCCTTGGACCATCCAAAGTCCAAGGGTGACCCAAGGTCACCGATAAGGTTCTGGGATCTGGCCCTGTGGTGGGAACAGTCTCCAGACACGGTGACCGGCATTTGGGGCAGAAGCTGGCGTGGATCGGGGTGTCCTCTCCAGGCCTGCATTTCTGACCACAGCTTAGTCTCCAAGCGCTAAAAGGCTTCTCTTCAGATCCTCTTCTCCATTGCCCCTCCCACTTTGTGGGAGAGGAGTGAATGGTATTAAGTTTCAAAAGATCCTCCCTCTCTCCCAGCAGACTCCCCCCCTTATTGTAATGAGTGCTAAGGCTGCTTAATAATTGATGCCTCATTAGCACATCAAACTCACTTTCTGAAGAGTGGGAGGGACTGTGAAGGCGGGGTTCTCTGGGCTCCTGACTTGACTTGTAGCCAGCTCCCTCCAAAGAAACTCAAACGGAGCCTGGAGCCAGGAGGGAATGCCCGCAGAGGGGCTTGGGGCTGCAGGCCCAGAAGGCCCCCTCTGGCCAGGGATGCGTTTCCCTGTTAGATAGATACCGAGCTCAAGTTCCACTGGACTGGGAGCTCTGAGTCGCCCCTTTAACTAGGCCTCCCCTTCAGGGTAGGGCAATGGTTCATTTTTTTAAATTTAATTACATTGATTAATAGAACCAAGGTAAGTTTCAGGGGTATGGCTTCACACCTGGAGAAATCTGCACACTTACACTGTACCTGCTGCCAGAGTTTTAATACCATTCACTACTCTAGATTGTTCTAGGTTGGGAGGGGGCAGCCAGCCAGTTTGAGTGCTTGGAATAGCACATCTTAGTCACCCATTTTGCCCTTCTCTCTCCTCCCCAGAATTGACCACCTCTACCCATTTTAAACTAAAGAACCAGAACCCCCTGTAGGACTTTTTAAAACAGGGATTGCTGGACCCCACTCTCAGAATTTCAATAAGTTGGCCCAGGGGCCTGAGAATTTGCATTCCTAACGAGTTTCCAAGTGAGGCAGAGCTGCTCAGGAACCTCTTCTCTTCCCTCTCCCCGCTTGGGCCCTAAGGTGGCTCAGCTGGCAGGTCACTGCTGGCCTGGCACACAGGGAGTGTCCAGGAGAACTCTGCGGCTTGGGTGAACGAGCCTTTCCTTGCCTTTCTTCAAATCGCCACAAGCCAGTTCTTGCCACCACAAGTGCTTGGTGCCTCTCTTCTGCCCAGGCCCTGAACTTTGATACTAGGGGACAGATGACCAGAAAAAGATCTCCTTACCCTCCACTGTGAACCTGGCCCATGCCAGTCTGTGCCCTCTCCTGGGAGAAGGAGGGAATAAAGGTGACGGAGAGGCTTCCCAGCGGTCTACCTCACTGTGGGGCGACCTCCCAGGGCCTAAGTGGGGAAAGGGGCCGTGAATACAGTCCATGAATGTGCATTCAGCTCCCATCTCCGTCCTGCCCACTCAGTCTCCTGGGCATAAGCGTTGTCTGGGTGCGTGAACTGCAGCCTGAGAGCTCTAGAGGAAGGAACTTGGTGGGTGGGGGTAGCTAGAGAGGTGGGAGAGATTGGAGCCAGAATGAAGAGATGCAGAGGAGGGAAGACAGAAGTGGGACAAAGAGAAGATAACAGGTAGAAGAAAAAAAAACAGAAGTGGGGAGAGGGGATGTGGGAGGGATGAAGGGAGGTGAGGGGCCCAGGAAAGGAAAAGGAGAGAGAGAAGAAAGATAAGGACAGGGACCAAAGCAGAAAGGGAAGGAGGCGATCTGGGTCTATTTTTGAGAGGACATATTGTCAGTCACTGGGGCCCAGGTGGACCACAAGCTCAAACTCCTGCAGAACCACATGCAGCTTGGCTTTGAGGCTCCAGATTCTACCATCTGACCCATATGCCTTGGTGGAAAAGGAAAAGACACCCCCTCCTCCAACCAGCAGCCTTCCTGGGCCTGCCAACGAGCCATCTAAGCTGATAGCAGGCAGTGGGGGAATGGAGCAGCTATCACTCTCAGCTGTTTACCCATGCTAGCCCCTGGTAACCATCCCCAGCCTCCTAAACTCACAGCACTCACCTGTTTAGTAGTGAAAGTGTGCAAACCCTCACACATGGCTGGTGGGAATGTAAAATGGCTCAGCAGCTATGGGGAAAAGTTTAGTGATTCCTCAAAAAGTTGAAGATAGAGTTACCACATGACCTAAGAGTCCAAATGTTCTCCAGTGGATAAATGACCAACAATTTGTGATATAGCCAAATAATGGAATGCTATTCACCCATAAAGGAGAATATAATACTAATTAACCCATATAGTATGATTCCTTCAAAATGAAATATTCAGAATAGATAAACCCATAGAGATTTGTCTGGGGGAGAGGGAAAGGGGAGGATTGTTTGGGAGTATGGGGTTTTGGAACTAGATAGAGGTGGTACTTGCACAACATTGTGAATGTACCAAATGCCTCTGAGTTACTCACTTTATGATGGTTAAGTTGTTATGGGAATGTCACCTCAAAAAACAAAAGTAATAATGAAAGTAGGAGTTCCCAGGGAGTTCATTAAGTTGACCTGTCCATGGATTTCAAAGTCTACCTTCTTTGGAAATGGAAACATGTGCCCACATTGTTACAGGTCAACCCCAATATGAAATGGGTTGGCCTGACCCTGGGTCCTCACCCGCTCACTTAAAAGAAACTTATAACGAGACTCAACTGCAGGCACACACAAAAAGGTAAATAAAAGGTTTATTTACAAAAAGGGAGAAAGAGAGACAAATTGGTGAATGTGTCCTACCAGTTCCACTGAGCTAGAACCCCAATAGCATGCTGAAAGCCAGCAAAAAATCAAGAACCCCTAAAACCCACATGTCTGGTTATACACCAAACCTGGCTGCTTAACTCCACCCTCAGTCCCCAGCAAGCCTCCCTTCAGTGGTGATGACATTATGGGATTTGTACTCCTTGGTGTCTTGGATCTCTGTGGTCTGAGGTGGGGTGGGAGCCTTACAACCTATTTGTGGGGTTTGTTCAGGACATCCTTTCCCCCCAACAACATGAGTCATGGCCTTTGCAATACCCTGGGACACCTACTATCCACTCTAAGGACGCAGAAGATGCTTGAAGGACCCGAGGATGCTGTTTGCTGAGCTCAGGCTACATCCCCACAGCCTCCTCCTCTGCTTCCCAAGCGAGCCCGCCACCCCAAAGGAGACGCCCTTTCAGGTCCCTGCTGCCTGAGATCAGTTTCCCCTCAGCGAGCATCGGAGCTTCGTGCCATCTGCCCCAGCAGCAGGCCCGCCCTCCCTGATATTCTTGCTCCAAATATAGCTTGTAAAAATCCTCTGGTTTTCTTTACCACAGATTATTTTAATCACCTCTTAAGTAGGCCCCCTGCTCTTTGGAGTCTCACACTACCTGCTACGCCTCCCCCCAATTCTCCTCCATTTTCTGGGTGCTCTGGGTTTAGGCAGGGAAAGGAAGAGTTGCAGGATGAATCAAGCACATTTGCTGCCCCCCTGCTCTAAAGCCCCACTAGGTCCTTCCACTCAAAGACCTCAGTGACCACTCCCTACAGCAGGGGGATGTGTGTTTGGGGTGCCCTTACCTCTCTGAAGTTCTGACAAAAGGTTTGCACTTTCTCCCTAGACAAATGAACCCATATGCCCATCCACAGGAAGTCCATAAGCCTCCCTGATCTCCGCAACCCATCCAAGAACCCCTAAGGCAGGGCTACTCAAACTATGGTCCACGGACCAGTGCTTGTTCCCAACAAGGTGAGTACAGAAATGGAGAGTAAGCATTGAGAAACCTTGATGGCAGTTGGACATTGCCACAACGTCTAAGTGCATGATCATTTGCCATAGTTTACTAAATTAATATGGGTTCACAATCAACTGGAAAGTTAAAAAAAACAAAAAAAAGGCAGGGAGGGTCCTTCACCAGAGTTTGAGAAGCACTGCCCTAAGGAGCCATTCACCACAGGAAGAAAGTAGACCTGTTTAATCAATGTCTTGGCCTGGCGTTCAAGATCCTCCATGGTCCCGTCTGCTGATTTTGCCAGCCTTATTTCTGGCTACCATCTGCAATCCCCCCACCACCACACACCTCCCCTGTATCTTTTCCAAGTCTTTGCTCATACTGTTCCCCACCATAGTGGTGTCCTTTCCTTCCTGTGCACCTGTGGGCACCTGACACCCACTTCCAGGACCAGCTCAAATTCCATTTCCTCAAAAAAGCCCTCTGTAGCCCCACCCCAGCCCTCCTTGCCCTCGTGAGCACACACAAACACTTCTAGCTGAAACACCCTCTCCCCGGGCTTTCGTAACACCCGCTCGGCTTCACTTGCGGCCATCTGTCCCTGCGAGGGGGACTTCTGTCCTTGTGGTCCCCTCTGCACCCTCCAGGGGCCCCTGCACGTGAATTCCAGGCACGCTGCTGTCCCAGCTCTCCAGGGCCCCCTCTGGCTGCTCCTCCACGCCCACCTCTTCCACTCCGGAGTGTCAAGCTCCTTCCCAAGATACAGTCCGGGTCTCTGCACCATTCCCTGCCCCTGTCCTGGCTTCACCCTCCTGGGAAGGTCTGGCCTTCCCAGCAATAACTGCTGGAGTATGACTGGGCCCCAAAATTAGTGACACAAGGTATTTGCAAGACTGAAAAAAAAATAAGTCAATGTATTTTTTTTAAGATTTATTTATTTATGCATACAAGAACTAGGGGGTAGCCCAGAGGTGTGGGGTGGTGAGAGGATTCACCAGAGACAGAGTGGGGAGCAGAACAGGCAGATCCAAAGAAGTACACTGCTGAGGGGAGCAGCGGGTGAGGCAGAAGCAGTCTGCGGCGCCATGTGGGAAGCTCCTTGGCCTGGGATCGAACTCATGCTGCAGTGGCTGCGGATAGCTTTACAGTGCTGCAATTTAACTCATTGCACCAGCAGTCAATGTATTTTTTAGTAGAAAAATCTATTTGCATATGACACAAAATCAAAAAGGTGCAAAAGGGAATATAGTGGAAAGGCCATATCCCCACCTGTGCCTCCACCCCCAGCTCCCAGTTCCGGCCCTAGAGGTAAACCCCATCACCAGGATCTTTGGTTTTTCAGGCCTTACCTATGTGCTCATTTCCTTTGTGTTCTCTTAGCCAAACCACAGCATATGAAACATACTCAGCAAAATAAACTGGATGGAGCCCGCTCTGCATCCGTGGGCAGGAAAGGCCCCTGCCGAAGGGGGTTGGGCTGTGTCCAGGGCAAGAGCTGTGCTGGTGGTTGCTTTATTTCACACGTGAGCATCTCAGTGGAGTTACGGGTCTGCACATTATAGGTGTTTTACATACGAACCATTATTTCTGGTTTTACCCTCATTTGTAGATCCATTGCAAACAATATTTCCCAATTCAGTCACATTTTTCTGGTTGAGTGTCAGCTGGAGAAACTGAGGCAGGGACAGGCCTCTGTAGAACCTGAAGTTGGGCAAAGAACCTGAAAGCAAGAGGAAGCCCAGCGCTGTCAGAGTTAGAAAAATGCCCCGCGGACTCTGCCCACCTTGTGAAACAGAGGGAAAGATGCAAGGGGGAAGGTTTAGCCTGAAAAAGGAAGAAACTAAAATAACCATCGCCTGGTGTGTGAAAGAGGAGACAAGTTAGCGAACACCCAAGGAGCACCCTGCCAGCAAGAGAAATGGAGGTTAGCTCCGGGTGTGAACTTGTTGCCAGTGCCAGAGGGATAATCAAGGCCTGGCACCAGGGCAGGACTGGGGGTGACTCCCTGCTCAGAGATCATTAAGCCAGGATTAAGGGTGGCGGTCCAGCCAGACCTGCTGGAAGGCAGAGGGCTGGAGCAGGTGACCGCGTCAGCCGCTGCTGGGGGCCCACCCTACCCCAGTGAGAGGCTGGGCACTGGATTAAGAAGGCAGCGTCCAGCGCTTTGTAGTCGCCAAAGCAATCCCACGATCAAGTCTTCAGGCAGGACAAGCAATGATTATGAGTCCTGCGTTTTGCTGACAAGTAACCTGAAACCTAGAGAAGTGAAGAAACTTGCCCTCAACCTCACCGGCCAACCAGGACTTGACCCCAGGGCTACAACCTCAAATCCAAGGAGAGGGTCTCCTCCACCCGCCTTCTGGGGCCGGAAATTCCCAGGTTAGGACCCAGGTCTCCATCCTTGCTCCCTCCAACTGCCCCATCCTGGGCATCCCCCTCCACCAGCAGCCCTAGCGCACAGCCCAGGACAGGGCGAGGACAGCTGGGAGGGGCTGCAGACCCCTCTCCTGCCTGACAACTGAGCTGAGGGAGGAAGAAGAAGGTGGGAACAGGTCCCAAACTCCCCTCGCACCCGTCCTCGCCCGTCTCCGTCTCAGACTCTCGTGACAGGAAAGTAGGCCAATTTGGAATATGTCACGGATATTTTCAACATCCCCATCTGTACTAGAGCTTCACACATGGCCAAGTGGGGAGGAGCCAGAGCCTTCCTGCTGGATGAGGGGTACACCTGCTACCTCTAGGGCTCAGATCCCAGATGGGGGCTGAATATGCCCAGGGACCTGGAGGGGAGTGGGCAAGGGTCCAGCTGGCTGGGCAGAGCAGGACGGGTGACCGGCCGTGCCCGCCATCCTCCCAGAAGAGCAGGAGCGACCGCCTTGGCCTGTGGCTGCCATGCCAGTGTCCGGCCGGCCTGGGAAGGACTGAGAAGGAGCAATTACCCTGAAGCCAAAGGAGTCTGGAAAAGCTTTCTGGGGGAGGTGGCAGATATTTGAGTAAGGCCTTGAAAGGGGAGCTGGATTTTGCTGGGTGAAGAAGGTGGGGGGGTGATACCCCCAAACGAAGGGTGGGCTTAGGGTGTGCTGCAGTCACGGGGTTGGGGGGACAGTGCTGCCCAGGGAGCGGCAGCTGAGAGCAGAGGCAGGCTAACATTGCAGAAGGAGCTGGTAAGACCGAATGCCCAGCTAGGGAGCTTGGGGTGCGTCCTGCAGGTGCCCACGGAGGCTTTTAAGTGACATGATTCAGAAAGGACCATAGCTGAGGGCAGGAAGCAGTCACTTTGGGTGGAACAGGAAGACAGGGGTGCGAGTTCTTTTTAAGCCACCAGCTACCCCAACCATATTTTTCTCCAGTTTTTGGTAAAAGGCCCCTTTCCTAACTGTGGGAATGGAGATGAACATGAGAAATTAGCCATCTGAGGGATGAAAAAGCTTAAAAGAGTCAAGATCAGGGGTGATGCATTTCAAGAGAGTCTCCTAGAAGTTGAGAGAGTGGAGACCCAGACATTATGTTGATTAAGCACCTACTATTTGCAGCAGGACCTCACTTAATCCTAACAAGTCCAAGAGGTAGGTACACTTTCTCCTTTTTTATCAATGCAGAAACTGCAGTTTAAATTGTGGCAATGAAGATGTGAAGAGAGTATAAATACCTTCCCAAGGTCCCACAGTTTGTTAATGGGTTAAGAATTTAGGGCTCTATCCCCAAAGCCCAACCCCTTAATTTGGCCCCTGACCGAAAACTAGAGAAGGACATGGTTGGGGTGGCTCGCCAATTTCTCACCCCCTCTCTGATAAGAGATAAGTGGTTCCCTCCAAAGAAATGATTTGTCCCCTTAACCTTCTCCCTTGTGTCTCTCTACCTGGATTAGGCCACCCACAGTCCCACAGCAACCCCATGAGATGGTCAATCTCTGACAAGAAAACCAAGGCTCAGAGAAGTTAAGTGACTTGCCCCAGGACACAAAGCTTAGTGACAGAAGCAGGATTCAGACCCAGAACGCTTCTCTAACCTGGTCATCAGCCCTTATTCCTTCTTAACCACTTAACTTCTTTGTTCCCCAGTTTCCTGAATTGTAAAATCGGCCTGAGAGGGTGAATGGGAGAATGCACAGAAAAAAGTCACTCAGCACAGTGCCTGACCTTCATCCAACACTCAGCAAATACTTACTGAGCACCTACTAAGGGCAGGACGCTTTCCAGACATTGGGAGGCAACAGGAAACAAACCAGTCCCTGCTCTCCCGGAGTGGAGACTAAGGCAGATGGGGAGCTCGAGTCATAGGCACAGAGACCATTGCCCCACAAGCCCCGCCCAGGGCTGGAGGGAGTTTGGGCCAGTCTGTCTGCCTCTGGACCTAGGAAAGGGGAAGAACCCAGAGGGAAGTTGCTTCTTCCAAGCCGGCCAGCCATGCATGATGCCCTTGCCAGCTCCCAAGTGAGCAGCCCTGCTCCAAACCCAAAATCCTCTCCCCCAACCCCATAGCCACATTCTCAGCAATGCGCGGCCCAAGCCACACCAGGGAGCACGGTGGCTAATGACAGGCACACACTTAGCTCCCTGTTCTCTCTCTTCCCCACCCCCACCCCACAGTCTGCTCCTTGTCCTTTTGCAGACTGACAACTGCCCAACCTCCCATCCAGGCCCAGCCCTAACTGTGATTCAAGAATCTTGGAGGCTGTAAATGTGTGGGGTCCAGGGAACACCTTTGAGGCCCTGATATAACCCAGGGAGTGGTCCCCAGCTCATCACATAGCAATTTAATTTAGTTACTGACTGCTAGCTCAATCTCTAACTCAATTGAGTCCATAGTATTCACATGCCATGAAACATTTTTAATATGTACAGCTTGTGGTATTGTCAAATGGTTCAATAAAACCATAAAAAGGTAAATAAAAAGAAGCAATAACCAAGTAATAGCCAAAAAATGGAAAATAAAATGTTCATCAATATGTGAATAAACAAATTAAAACATATCCATACAGAGGAGTATTACTCAGCAACAAAAGTCATTGACCTGATACACACAACATACACAAATCTCAAAATGGTTATGTTTTGTGAAAGAAGGCAGACAAAAGAATCTACGCTGTGTGACTCTATATACATATCTAAACTCCTAAAAATGTAAACTAATCCACAATGGCTGATAACACATTAGTGGTTGCCTAGAGATGAGAGTAGGCAGAAGAGGGGCAGGGGTAAGAGAGTAAAATTGAACGTAAGGAAACTTTTGGGGATGATGGATATGTTCATCATCTTGAGTTAACAGTGGTTTCACAGGTGTATTCATGTGAAACTTACGAAACTATACATTTTAAGTATGTACAGTTTATGGTATTGTCAAGTGGTCTTCAATAAAGCCATAAAAAGGTAAATAAAAAGAAGCAATAATCAAATAAACAGAACCATTAACCTGTTTTATGGTATAAAGTAATGAGATTCAGATATTAGAAAAAAGTAAAACCAAGGCCTCCCTGGTAGTGCAAGGCTTTAAGTCTCAGCACTATGAAGTGACAGCATGAGTTTGATCCAGGCCACTGAGCTTCCCACACGGCGCAGCAGACCTCTCCTGTCTCGCCCGCTGCTCCCCTCAGCAGTGTACTTCAGTTAATCCTCCTGTTCTTCTCCCCACTCTGTCTCTGGTGAATCCTCTCACCCACCCACCCCACACACCTCTGGCCTGCACCTCAGCTCTTGTATGCATAAATAAATAAATCTTTTTTAAAAAAGAGAAAAACCATCATCACATGTAGATTATATTATTATCTCCTTAGAAAAGTCAAAGACTAAGCTGAATCCTTGTAGATCTTATCAAGCTCAGCAAAATGGTTAAAAGAAAAATATAAAATAATCAATAGTTTTCTTTTTACCAACAAAAGCCATTTTCAAAATGTCAGAAAAGATGATCCAATTCATAGCAGCAAGTAAGGCTGGAAGATACAGGAATAAATTTTACCAAGGACATATAAGACCCGAAGAAATGGAGAGACATGTGCCATTTTCCACAATGGAAGAATACTTTGGTAGAGATGTCAATTCTCTCCAAATTACTCTATAAATCCAATGCAACTCCTTTTAAAAATTCCAATGGAATGCTTTAACTGAAACTAGAAAAGATACATCTGGAAGAGTAAATGCAAATCAAGAGACTAAATATTTTTAAAAATAAGGATAATGGGCTGGGTGAGAATTGCTTGCATTTACCACTAATCCAAATGTACCATCAAAGAATTCATTCTACAAATAGGATTTGTCTTCATACACAGTAGGTACTTTGCAAACATATGTAGAATGAACACAATTAACAAATTTCCCTACTGACATTTATATAATACTATGAAAAGCCAAAAGGAAACCGATAACCACTGAAAACAGGTTCTTCTTAAGCATCATTTTTGACATTCAAAACTGATCATATGCTAGACCATAAAACAACCCTTAACAAATTTCAGTTAAATTATTTTAAAAATAGGGCCTCCCTGGTGGCGCAGCAGTTAAGCGCTGCGCTGTGGAGCTGTCGCAGTGGCGATGTGAGTTCGACTCCCCGCTGAGGAGATTCCCACATGGCGCGGCAGACCTCTCCTGCCTCGCCCGCTGCTCCCCTCAGCAGTGTATTTCTGATCTGCCTGTTCTGCTCCCCGCTCTGTCTCTGGTGAACCCTCTCACCGCCCCACGCCTCTGGACTGTACCCCAGCTTGTATGTGTAAATAAATAAATCTTTAAAAAAAAGTATTTTAAAAATAGTATTTTCTCTGGACTCAGTTGAATTAGAAATTAAGCTAGCAATCAGTAACTAAAAGAGACCTAGAAAATCCCCCCAGATGTTTAGAAATTCATTAAGATGCTTCTAACTTACCTACAGGACCAAAGAAGAAACCACAATGAAATTATAAAATATTTTTAACTGAATGAGAATGGTATACAGCTAAAACCTTGATTAAAGAGAAATGTATAGACTTAAATTCATATATTAGACAAGAACAGAGGCTACACAACAATGATTTAAGCATCCATTTAAAGAAGATTTAAAAGTACAGTAATTAACTCCAATTAACTCTTCCTCCCAAAAAATGTACAAAGAAGGAAACATTAAAGACAAGAGTAGAAATCAACAAAATAGTAAACCTTCAATAAAGTCAATGAAAACAAAAATTTGGAAAGAGCATGGAAATAGATAAAAACCTAGCAAGAAAGGAGAGAGAGAGAACAAATAGCCAATACTAGGGAAAAAATAGAAATATTACTGCAGATCCTACAGATATTAAAAAGATAAGAGACTATCACAAACAATGCATTGTCAACACTTGAATATGTAGATAATGTGGCTGAATTTCTTAAAAAAGCACAATTTATGTAAAAATGTCACAGCAATATCCAAAAATGTCACAAGAATATTCTGCTTCTTGAGATTATAATAGGCTTACATCTATTAAAGAAATAGAATCCTTAATTTAAAACCGTCCCACAGAGGAAGCTCGAGGCCCATATGGCTTTACTGGGGAATGCTCCCAAACATTTAAGGAAGAAATAATACAACTTTACAGGAATTCAGAAAACAGAATTTAAAAAGAACATTTCCCAACTCATTTTATGAGACTTAAAAAGCTTTGTTACCAAAACTTGACAGGGCTATTATAAAAAAGGAGTTGTAATCAATATCTCCCATGAACAGATGCAAAATCCTACACAAAAGTCAGATCTGGTAATTTATTTAAAAAGGTAATTCAGGGCCTCCCTGGTGGCGCAGCGGTTGAGCGCTGCGCTGTGGAGCTGTCGGCAGCGAGCGACGCGAGTTCGACGCCCAACCAGGGAGAATCCCACATGGTGCGGCAGACCTCTCCTGCCTCGCCCGCTGCTCCCCTCAGCAGTGTATTTCTGATCCGCCTGTTCTGCTCCCCACTCTGTCTGTGGTGAACCCTCTCGCCTCCCCACACCTCTGGCCTGTACCCCAGCTTGTATGTATAAATAAATAAATCTTTAAAAAAAATAAATAAATAAAAATAAAAATAAAAATAAAAAGGTAATTCATAATAATGACCAGATGCAACTTTGTTCAGCAATGAAGGTAGATCTAATATTCCAAAATCAACCAGTGTAACTAATTGCATTAAGAAAATGAGGTAGATAAACTATTTGATGCTTTCGATGAAAAAGCATCTGATAACACCCTTTCGTGATTTTTAAAACTCTCAGAAAACTAGAAAAGTGAATTTCCTCAATTTGAGGAAAGACTATCTTCAAAGACTATCTTCAAGACAATCTTCAAAAACCCAACAGTTAAAATCACATTCAATGGTGCAATATGGAAGGTTTTCCCCCTATACTGGGAACAAATAAGAATGTCTACTCTCATTTCTTCTATTCAACATTATCCTGGCTAGTTCAATAAAGAGAGAAAACAACTTAAAGGCATAAAGATTGAAAAGGAAGAAGTAAGTCTGTATTTGCACACAATATGATTGTGTACATGTGAAATCTTAAGGAACTACACAAACTATGGGAGCTAATGAGTGAACTTAGAAACAGCATTGTCAACTTTACAAAAACCAATTGTCCTTCTATATTTTCACAACAAGCAATTGGAAAATTTAAACTTCTAAATACCATTCACGATACTGTAAAAAAATACTAATGAATCAATTTCATGGAAAATGTAAGACCTCTGCACCAAAATACACACCATTGCTTAGAGAAGGAAAAGGCGCTGCATCATGACAATATCATGAGTCTTTTCATTGATATAAAGATTCAGTGGTATCACAATAAAAATCTCAGCAGATTTTTAAAAATATAAATTGGCAAGTCCATCAATTATATGGAAATGCAAAAGATCTAAGCTAAATTATAGCAATCTTGAAAAAAAACAAACTGGGAAAATTTACACAATGAGGTTTTAAGACATACCACAAAGCTATAGTAGTCAAGACAGTGTTATGTTGATATGAGATAGACAGATAACTTCAAGTTATTTTCATGAGGAAATTAAGGTTTTGGTGCTGGAATAATCTCATAAACCCTAATCCTTACCTCACACACAAAGATTAATTTGAAATAAAGCGTAGACCTAGAATTGAAAAGTTAAAACTATAAAGTTCCTCGAGGGAAACAGAATATCTTTGCAGGCTTGGGGTAGGCAAAAATTTCTTAGCACCAAAATGTACTAACTATAAAAGAAAAAAAATGATAAAGTGAACTTTATTAAAATTAAAAATATGTTATCAAATGATACCCTTATAAAATAAAAAGGCACTGATGTAAAATAATCATAATACATAAATCTGATGGCTAAATTATAAACAGAATAAGTAAATAACGTCCATATGTCAATAATAGAAAGTCAAACAATCCAACTTAAATAGGTAAAAGACTTAAAGAAACACTTCACAGGAGATATTGGAATAGCTAATAAGCAAGTGACAGGAAGCTGAACATCATTAGTCACCACTGAAATTCAAACCAAAACCACCTCAGGATGGCACATCAGAATAAATAAAGTCTGGGAGCAGCAGAACTCTCCTGCCTCGCCCGCTGCTCCCCTCAGCAGTGTATTTCAGTCAATCTGTCTGTTCTGCTCCCCGCTCTGTCTCTGGTGAAACCTCTTACCGCCCCGCACCTCTGGCCTGCACCCCAGCTTGTATGCATAAATAAATAAATCTTTAAAAAAAAAAGAAATAAAGTCTAAAAACACCAGTATTGAGAAGACATGGCAGCCAGCACCCTCCTACACATAAAACAGAATGACCACTTTGGAAAACAGCTTATCAGTTCGACATAGAACTACCATACTGCCTAGCACTGCCAGGTCTTACACAAAGGAATGAAAACATGTCCACAGAAAGACTTGTACAAGAATGTTCACAGCATCTACTCACACTAGCGCCAAACTGGAAGCCCCCCAAATGTCCATCAACAGGTGAGTGAATAAAAATAACTTGTGATATATTCATATGATAGAAAACTACTCATCATGAAAAAGGAACTAATTATTGATGCATGGAAAACCATGACAAATCTCAAAGAAATACTTTAAGTACAAAAAGGGAGAAACAGGGCCTTCCCGGTGGCGCAGCGGTTAGGCACTGCACTGTGGAGCTATTGGCAGTGAGTTCAACACCCAGCCAGCGGGGGAGATTCCCACATGGCGCAGCAGACCTCTCCTGCCTTGCCTGCCACTCCCCTCAGCAGTGTGTTTCCATCCATCTGCCTATTCTGCTCCCCACTCTATCTCTGGTGAACCCTCTCGCTGCCCCACACCTCTGGTCTGTACCCCAGCTTGTATGCATAAATAAATCTTAAAAAAAAACAAAAGAAAAAGGCAGAAACAAAAGGTACATATTGAATGATTTCATTCAGTTCCAGAAGTGGCAAACTTTAAATCTATGTTCAGTGGTTGCCTTTGGTGTTTAACTGGAAAGGAACATGAGGGAACTTACTGGGGTGATGGAAATGTTATGTATTTGAATTGGAGGGGGCGACTGTTGAAGAGTATACTTTTATCAAAGCTGAATACTTGAACATCTGCACCTTTCATTATAAATTACACTTTAATAAAAATATAATCATGTATAAGTGTATCAATTATATCTACTGAATATTTTAAGGGAGTAAAACAATTGTTTGGTTGAAGAATATAGTTTGCCTCATACTTAATGATAAAATATTAAATGCTCTTCTGTTAGTTTCAGAACATGATGAGAAACTTGACATTGTATTGGGTTTAGCCAGTGCAATTAAGCAAGAAATGGATATGAAGACTGGAAAAGGCAGAACTAATTATTTGAAGATGACATGATTTTATATGTAAAAAAATCCAACAGAATCCACAGATATACTGTTAGAATTAGTAAGTTAAATTACCAAAGCCTTTGGCTACAAGATCAATGCATTTTTGACTTAATAATGTTTTCATTAACAATGAATTTATCGGGCCTCCCTGGTGGCGCAGCGGTTAAGCACTGCGCTGTGGAGCTGTTGGCAGCCGCGATGCGAGTTCGAAGCCCGGCCGGGAGAATCCCACAAAAAATCCCACATGGTGCGGCAGACCTCTCCTGCCTCACCCACTGCTCCCCTCAGCAGTGTATTTCTGATCTGCCTGTTCTGCTCCCCACTGTCTCTGGTGAACCCTCTCACTGCCCCACACTTCTGGCCTGTACCCCAGCTTGTATGTATAAATAAATAAATCTTTAAAAACAAAAAAACAATGAATTTATCAAGAGGTAACCCCATTGTAAGATCTGTAAGTAAGAAAACCTAAAAAGGGAGTAATATCATGTTGATGAATTAGGGGACCCAATATTATTAAAATGTCAGTTCTCCTAATTTTTTACAAATTGAATGAAATACCAGTCAAAATGCAGGAAGTTTTTGTTTTTTTTTAAGAAATTGACAAACTGATTCTAAAATATATATGGAAATGCAAAAGAACTAGATTAGTCAAGACAAAGGCAAAGTGGAAAGATTTATACCTGATAGCAAGACTTATGAACAAACATATATATATATATATATATATATATATATATATATATAAAGCTACAGTGAAAGATTAGCATAAGGACAGCAAATAAACCATTGGTATGAAATGAGTTCAGAAATACAGCTATACATATTTCATCATCTAATTTACAGCAATTGCAGTTCTGTGGAGAAATAGTGGTGATATTCAACAAATGGTGCTAGAGTAACTGGCTCTCCATGTAGCTAAAAAATGGAATCTTGGTTCCTATCTCAAATATATCCCAAAATTAATCTGAGTGGATTGTAGACTTTACATGTGCAAAATAAAACCAGTAAAGTTTCTAGGGAAAAAAATAGAAGGATATTTCATGGTCTGGGAGTGAACAGAGATTTCTTAATCAGGGCATAGTCGCACTAAAGATAAAGTAAAAGATTGATATATTTGGCATTATTTAATTAAATATTTAATTAAAATAAAAAACCTTTGTTCATCAAAAGGCATCATAAAGAAAGTCGAAAAAAATCAAGCCATGGAATACATAAACAACTCCTACTAATTAATAAAAAGTCAAGCATGCAATTTTTAAAAAATAGACAAAACACTTGAATATACTTTACGAAAGAGGATATCTAAATATGCACCCAACACACAGGAAAAAGTGCTGAAAGCACTAGGCTTCAGGAAAATGCGGGTTACAACCACAATATACCAATACATATCTACATGGTATGGCTAAAATTTTAAAAACTGAAATTTTACTGTAACAGTGTGAATTGGTATAATTGCTATGGGAAACTCCCTGACAGCTTCCATGGGAGATGAACACAGCTTACTTAATATCTAGCAAGTCACTTCCAGGTTACATACACAAGAAATATAAATGCATATTTGCAGCAAAAAAAAAAAAAGTACACAAAAACTAGAAAAGCCAAATATCCTCCAATAGTAGAATGGATAGTGTTATAGTCACAATAGAATTCTGCACCACAATGAAAATGTAGACGAATCTGACAGATGTAATGCTGAGAGAAAGAAATCAGTTATAAAAGAATTTCGACCAACTAATGCGATTGATATGAAGCCCAATAATAGAAAAAAAATCTATGATGGGAAGGAACATTGGGATACAGGGGGGGTGTCTTCCAGGGATTGGAAATATTTGTATCTTGATCTGGGAGTGATTACAACATGTATTTATGGAAACAGTCACATTGTAAGACTTGTGCACTTTACCGTATATTAGAAAATTTGAACAAAATAATAATAGGATTTCTTAATCATAATATATTAATAAATTGGCAACTTTAGAACTGGGAGATTCTTTAAAAATCACAATTTCCAAAACCAACAAAGGATAAATAAAAAATCTGACTACCCCATATGCATTAAAGAGACTTAATCAATAGTTGAAAACCTAGTCAAAAAGAAAACTCCAGGCCCAGATGGTTTCACCAGTAAATTCTTCCAAATATTTAAGGAAGACATATAAAACTTATACAACAAAATTCTTCAAGATTAGAAAGAAAAGACTCTTCCCAATTCAGTGTGTGAGACCATTATAACCTTGATCATGAAACATGAGGAAATATTACAAAGAAAAGAAAGTGACAAGTCAATTTTGCTCATGTACAGAAATGGAAAAAATATCTAAACAAAATATTAGCAAATTTAATACAATAATATACAAGAAGAATAATACATAGCTATCAAAATGGGTTTGTTTCAGGGATACAAGAATGATTCAACATTAGAAAATCATACAATTTTATTCATCTCTTTTTTTTTAAGAGCTAGAGTGTAGGCCAGAAGTGTGTTTATTGGGGGTGGAGGGGTGGTGGTTAGAGGATTCACCAAAGACAGAGTCAGGAGCAGAACAGGTGAACTGATTGAAGGACACCGCTGAGGGGAGCAGTAGGAGACAGGAGAGGTTTGCTGCACCATGTGTGTCAGTTCCCTGGCCAGGGATCAAACTCCCTGGTGGCTGGCAACAGCTTGATAGCACTGAGACTTTATCCCCTGCACCACCAGGGAGACTCAATTGTATTCATCTCTTTACCAGAATAAAGTACAAAACCCATCTGGTTGTCTCAATATATACAGAAGAACTTAATAAAATTCAACACTGTTTTATGATTTTAAAAGATAAACTCTTAAGAGAAGACAATTTTATCTAATAAATGCTAAAAATTGAAAACTTACCTCTGAGATAGAGAACTAGACAAGAATGTCTCTATCACCACTCTGTGACTCTCTAGTAGAAATCCTAGTCAATGCAATAAAGCACGAAAAGTATTTAATAGGTGCAAGGATTAAAAAAGAAGAGACAGACATCATTATTCACAGGTAATATAACTGTGCACATCAAAATATGTATATATGAATAAGTATATATTACAAATAAATCAAATTAATTAATAGTATTGGCCAAACCTCTATATTATTATTTATTTTCAATTTGATTTTATCAGGTAGTGAGAGAGGACAGTTAAAGTTTCTGTGAATATATCTATTTCTCCTTGCAGTTCTATCAGTTTTGGCTTTATTTTGAAGCTTTTTTTAGTAGATGAATAAACCTTTAGAATTATGTCCTCTTGTTGAAAAGACCTTTTTAACATTATGAAACAGCCCTCTTTATCCTTTGTTAATAACCTTAGCTTTGAAATTTCTTCTCTGCTATTAATAGATGCCTTTTGATTAGTGTCAGTATAATAAATCCTGTATTAATATGGCCACTCCAGCATTCTTCAGAATGATATTAGCTTGATATATCTTTTTACTTTTGTTTTTAAAGATTCATTTATTTATGCATACAAGCTGGGGTACAGGCCAGAGGCGTGATGAGGCGAGAGGGTTCACCAGAGACAGAGTGGGGAGCAGCACAGGCAGATCAATGGAAATACACTGCTGAGGGGAGCAGCGGGCCAGGCAGGAGAGGCAGGAGAGGTCTGCTGCGCCAAGCTGGAATCTTCCCTACTGGGCGTCAAATTTGTGTTGTGTCGCAGTTGCCCACAGCTCCACAGCGCAGCGCTTAACCGCTGTGCCACCAGGGAGGCCCATCTTTTTACTTTTTTGTCTACTTTTTTTCTAAGTGGGCTTGTTGTCGACAGTGTATAGTTGGGTCTTCCTTTTTTATCTGTCATTTAATTGAGTTATTTAGACCATCTACATTGATTTTAACTATTGCAATGATTGACTTTAAATCTATCATCTTACTGCACAATTGTATAAATTTACTAAAAATTTACAAATCTGCTATCTTGCTGTTTTCCATTTGTCCCATCTGTTCCTTTGTTCCTTTTTTTCCTTCCTTCTTTTATTTATTTTTTTTTAAAGATTTATTTATTTATGCATACAAGCTGGGGTACAGGTCAGAGGTGTGGGGCAGTGAGAGGGTTTACCAGAGACAGAGTGAGGAGCAGAACAGGCAGACCAGCGGAAACACACTGCTGAGGGCAGCAGTGGGCTAGGCAGGAGAGGTCTGCCACGCCATGTGGGAATCTCCCCAGCCAGGTGTTGAACTTGCGTCACCGCTGCCGACAGCTCCACAGCACAGTGCCTAACTGCTGCGCCACCGGGGAGGCCCTCTTCCTTCTTTTAGATTAAGGATTCTTTTCAACTTTTTATTCTGAAGTAATTTTAGGATTACAGAAAAATTGCATAACAGTACAGAGAGTTCACATACAGCCTGCACTCAGCTTTCCCTAAAACTAACAACTTGTATGATCACAGCACAACTACCAAACCAGGTAATTAATGTTGCTACCACACTGTTAAAGATTTATTTTTTTTTAATGTATGCATACAAGCTGGGGTGTAGGCCAGAGGTGTAGGGGGGTGAGAGGATTCACTAGAGACAGAGTGGGGAGCAGAACAGGCAGATCCACTGAAGCACACTGCTGAGGGGAGCAGCAGGCGAGGCAGGAGAGGTCTGCTGCGCCATGTGGTAAGCTCCCCAGATGCAGATAGAACTCGTGCGGCAGTGGCTCTGGATAGCTTCATAGTGCTGCGCCTAACCGTTGCGCCACCAGGGAGGCCCACTGTTAACAAAATTAAAGATCTTATTTTGATTTCACCAGTTTTCCCCTATAATGTCCTTTTCTGCTGCAAAATTTTACATTTTTATGTTGTGGCAAAGAGCACATAACATAAAATTCACCTCCTTTACCACTTTTAAGTGTATAGTACCAAAGTGTTAACTATATACTCGTTGTGTGACAGATATCTAGAACTTTTTCATCTTGCAAAATTGAAACTCTATACCCATTTTCAATAACTCCCCACTTCCCCCACTTTTCCAGTTCCTCATAACCACATCCTACTTTCTGTTTCTATATGTGTGACTACCTTAGATCATTCATAGAAATGAAATCATGAAGAACTTGTCTTTTTGTGACTGGCTTATTTCATTTATCATTAATGCCCTCAATGTTCATCCATGTTAGTAGCATATGACAGAATTTCCTTCTTTTTTAAGGGCTGAATAATATTCCATTGTATGTATGTATCACATTTTCCTTATAGACCTCTTGATTATTGTGACTAATGCAGCAATGAACATAGTGTTAATTTTATGTGTCTACTGGATTGCACTTAGGGGTGCCCACATAACTGGAAACACTATTTCTTGGGTGTGTCTGTGAGAGTGTTTCTAGATCCAGTAGAATGAGTGAATGAAAAGCCCTCGCCCATGTGGACTGGCATCATCCAGTCTGTTGGGAGTGGAATGGAACCAAAAAACCAAAGAATAGGGACGGTTCCCTCTCCCCATGAGCAGGGATGTAGCAATATAACTTTTCCTGCCCTTGAACATCAGAATTTCTAGTTCTCAGACCTCCCGACTCTGGTACTTATACCAGGTACCCTTCTGTGCTTAGGTTTTCAGACTGGAATTGATATGTGTGACCAGGCTTTCCCAGTGGTGCAGCTTCAAATGGCAGAGGATGAGACTTCTCAGCCTCTGTAATCATGAAAGCCAGTTATTCCTGCGATCAACTTCCTCTTTTGTATGTCTCTATTATGTATCCTGTTCGTTTTACTTCTCTGGCAAACCTTGACTAATACAGCATATAAATATCTCTGAAGATCCTGTTTTTAATTCTCTTAGATATAGAGCAAGAAATGGGATTGCTGAATCAGGTGGTAATATTATTTTTAATTTTTTGAGGAACCGCCATAGTTTTCCATAGCAGCTGTGTCATTTTATATTCCTACCAACAGCACCCAACTTCTCCTCATCCTCACCACCACTTACTATTTCTGTGAGTTGTTTGTTTGTTTGTTGTTGTTGTTTTAATAGTAGCCATCCCAATGGTTGTGAGGCAATGTATCATTGTGCCTTTGATTTGTAATTCCCTGATAATTAGAGGTGTTGAAACTCTTCTGTTTGTTGGCTATGTGTATATCTTCTTTAAATCTCCTATTTTCAATGAAAAATTTGATGTTTTTAGAGGAGTTTTAGGTTCAGAGCAAAAGTGAGGGAAAAATACAAAGATTTCCCATACACCCTCTGGCCCCATGCACACATAGCTCCTCCTCCCCCTCTAGAGTGCTACATTTGGTACAATTGATGACTATACTGTCACACATCAAAATCACTCAAAGTCTATAGCTTATATATGGCTCATACCTGGTATTGTACAATCTATGGGTTTTGACAAACGTATAATAACATATATCCATTATTGTGGTATCATATAGTATATTTTCATTGCCCTAGAAATCTGCATTTCACCTATTCATTCCTCCCCTCCTTCCCAACTTTGCCCATTTAAAATGTCATTTTGTTGTTGTTGAACTGTAGGAGTTCTTTATATTTTTTGGATATTAAACTCTTTTTTAAAGATTTATTTATTTATGCATACAAGCTGGGGTGCAGGCCAGAGGTATGGGTGGTGAGAGGATTCACCAGAGACAGAGTGGGGAGCAGAACAAGCAGATCTACTGAATACACTGCTGAGGGGAGCAGTGAGGGAAACAGGAGAGGTCTGCTGCCCCATGTGTGTCAGCTCCTTGCCTGGGGATTGAACTCACGCTGTAGCTGGTATTGATAGCTTCATAGTGCTGAGACTTAACCCCTTGTGCCACCAGGGAGGCTCTGGATATTCAACTCTTATCAAATGTGTGATTTGGAAGTATTTTCTCCCATTAAATCACCTTTGTACTTCATTGATTATTTCCTGTGATGTGCAAGTTTTTAAGTTTAATGTCATTTGTTTTGTTTTTGTTTTTGTTCTTGTTGCCTGTGCTTTTGCTGTCATATCCAAGAAATCATTGCTAAATCCAATGTCATAAATCTTTTTGATTATTTCTTCAAATATTTACATGCAGTTATAAAAAAAATACAGGCATCCATCCAATGCATTTTGCAGCTAAACAAATGTATTTTTCATTTTTAGCAATTCATTTGGGCCATTTTTGTAATCTTCCATGTCTAACATACTCAAGCAGTTTCTTTCATTATTTAATATATAGAATCTAGTTAGAAAAACAGTTTTCATTTTCTTGTCTTCTAATTCTACTGTCTGCATCCATCGGGATCTAGTCCTGTGGGTTAATTTTTCTCCTCATTATGGGTCAAATTTTTCTGCTTCTTTTTATGGCTGTTATTTCTTTACTGAATGCCAGACACTGTGAATTTTAGGTGCTTGTAGCTTATATTCTAATAAATATTTGTGAGATTTGTTCTGAGCAAAGTTAAGTAACTTCACAATAGTTTAATCCCCTTGTGGTTCACTTTAAGCTTTACTAGACATGATCAGAGCAGTCCTTCATCTAGAGCTAATTCTGCTCTACTACAGAGGCAATACCCTTCTGAGTACCAGCAGATGCCTGAGAATTATGTTTTTCCTCTCTTGCTAGTGGGAATGTAAACTTGCCCTGACGTTCTGTAAACTTTGGGGATCATTCCCTCTGCTCCTTTCAGGTAGTTCTTTACCTGACCTCAGGTAGTTCCTCACACACTTGTTCTGATTAGTACACAGTTGAAGATTCAAGGTGGCAGGGTCCTCTGCACATCTGTAAGGGTCTTACTCTATGAATTTTTCAGTACCCTACTTGGGCTACTGGGTACCAGACCTCCACCTCCTGGATGCAGGTAGACCAGAAGGCTTGGCCTGAGTTACGCCTCCCTATACTGTGGCCTAGAAACTCACTCTAGGCCATAGACCAGGCAAGGCAGGACTCCTAGCTTTGTTTCTCCCCTCTCAAGGGTACTATCCTGAACAGCCTGGTTTCTACCATCCGAATTCCATTGTTCCATATATTGTGTCTTGTTTTTCAGTTGTTTCAGGTGGGAGCAGAAATCCATTCCCTGTTACTCCATCTTGGACTGAAGTGGAAGTTCAGGTCATTCACTTTGGAAATTCATGTCCCTTGATTTGTGAAATTTTCTTGTATTTTTTTGCTGTTGTTGTTAATTTACTGCCTTCTTCACTATCTTCTTGTTGTGGAACTCCTACCAGTCAAGTTTTGTTACTATTGGAGGGGCCCACTAAGTATTCATCCTTTTGTCTACATATTTCTCCTCTTGGGGGACGCATAGGAGTATGGGTTTTATGAGTGTTGTCTGTTGCTTATCACAGAGAGCAGAACAGCCGCCAGCATGTAACGGATGCTCAGCATATGTCATCTCTTTATCTTTTGTGCTGCTCTGAGTGATTTTTTTTTAACCTTTCCTACTATATATTTTAACCTTTTCTTCTACTGTATATTTAATTTCCAAAATTCTTATTTATTCTTAGTGCAGTTTTTTCTTATTTCATGCTATCCTTTTTTTAAAATATAACCATTAGAGAAACTTAATTGGGAGGGGTTGTTTATTGTTTGTTTCCTTAGCTTTTCTTTTTTATATAGATATTTATTTATTTATTTATGTGCAGAAGAACTGGGGTGTAGGCCAGAGAAGTAGGGGTGGTAAGAGGATTCACCAGAGATGGAGTTGGGAGCAGAACATGCAGATTGACTGAAATACACTGCTGAGGGGAGCAGTGGGTGAGACAGAAGAGGTCTGCTGCAACATGTAGGAAGCTCCCTGGCCTGGGCTCGAATTCCAGAGTGGTGATAGCGCTGAGACAACCTCTATACCACCAGGGAGGCCCTCCTTAACTTTTCTTTTTCCTTTTTTAGTTTATCCTTCTTTTTCACTTCGGGAGTGTAGGCTAGCAAGGAAAATACACGGCCTAGATATCACTTCAAGAGAGATTTTGCCAGGAGGAGTGCTGTAGGCTGACAAACTTCAGCTGCAACACTTCCTGGATGAACTGCAGTGTCTGAACTGAGTACACATTTTCCCTGGGCCACTCTAGCCAATTACTGAGCATGGTGGGGGTACTAGAATCCAGTGAGTCTCCTAGTGGGCACCGGGCTCTGAATCTCTGGCTGAGAACTTCTCAGCACTGCACCAGAGCCTGAACCTCTTCCTTCCCTCCCCTTCCATCCCCCTCCTCTCAAGTGTCAGTCCCGCATCATGATCTAAAACCTCCCCCCTTCTCTTTGCTGCCCCTGTCCTATTTACTATCACACTTCTAACTTCATTCGATGTGTGTTTCCCAGAGAATCCCAACTGACACAGGCTTCATCAGGTGACCCTTGCTCGGACAATTGCATTTCAGTCAAAATCATTTTAAAAACAGACTGGATGTGGGCCTCCCTGGTGGTGCAGTGGTTAAGCACTGCACTGTGGCGCTGTCAGCAGCAGGTGGCAAATTTGACGCCCAGCCGGGACCTTCCCACATGGTGGAGCAGACCTCTCCTGCCTCGCCCGCTGCTCCCCTCAGCAGTGTGTTCCCTGGATCTGCCTGTTATGCTCCCCACTCTGTCTCTGGTGAACCCTCTCCCCGCCCCACACCTCTGGCCTGTACCCCAGCTTGTATGCATAAATAAATAAAATATTAAAAAAAAACCAGACTGGATGTTCCCAAGGCATGATCGAGACTTTTTCACGTGTGTATTTTGCTAGTGATTGGGCAAGAGTCAGCTGCTTCACTGGGGACCCTCCCAATGCTCCTGTATGGGAGTTTTTCTTTGGAGTCTTTCCACTTCTCCATGTAAGAAACTTCTAGTCTTCTGCTTGGAGGTAGCAGCCCTATTTCTGTCCTGTGCAGGGCACTGGTGGGCAGGAGGGAGTCAACTCTTCCTCCACCCCAAACCTCACTTCAGCCCCTCTGCTGGATCTGGTGCTTCCAAATTCCCTTTCCCCTCATTGTCACATGTCCTGGCCACTCAGTCTGTGACGCTTCTTGATCCTCTTCCAAAACATCACTGACATTCCTTATCTGCTGATATATCATTTTCTCTGCCCTGGTAGATTTGTGCCTTCTTTCTTTACTGCCATTTTAGTGGGATCTTAAAAGGGAAAAGAGATGTGATTCATCACCATGATCTAGAAGCCCCACATCTGACTTACATTGTGCTAGTCCATCCTGACTGCCTCAGGGAGAACGGATCACAGAGGGACAAAAGGAGAAGCCAGAAAGTCGGTCTGGAGGCCGCTGCCATCATGGAGGAGCACAACGAGGGCAGCCAGGACTGGGGTGGTGGCAGCGCAGATGAAGAGAGAAGATCATACGAGATGGTGAAAAATGGTTTCAAAATACAGTCACAAATTCCTTGCGATGTCTCTTCATTGTCCTCCCCTTGCCTATGGGCTGGACTTGATGATTCATCCCTAATGAACAGAATACAGCAGACATAGCAGTGTGCGACTTTACACACAAGATCAGAAAAGGCTAGCTCCATGCTCTCTCAAATCACTCACTCTGGCAGTAACCAGCTGCCATGTCCCGAAGACACTCAAGCAGCCCTATGATGTCCACATGGCGAGGAATTTGGGCTTCCTGCCAACCATCAGCACTAACCTAAGTAGGTGAATGAACCTCCTTAGAGGCAGGGACCTGGACATGCCTTTGAATGACCGTATCCCTGCCAATGTTTTTTTTTAAGATTAATTTTTTTTTTTATAGAAGGACTGGGGTGTAGGCCACAGGTGCAGAGGGTGAGAGGATTCACCAGAGACAGAGTGGGGGAGCACAAACAGGCGAAATACACTGAAATACACTGCTGAGGGGAGCAGCGGGCGAGACAGGAGAGCTCTGCTGCGCCATGTGGGTCAGCCTCTGGCTGGGGATTGAACTTGTGCCGCAGTGGCTGTGGATAGCTTCATAGTGCTGAGACTTTAGCCCCCTGCACCAGGGAGGCCCTTGCCAACGTCTTGACTACCACCTCATGAGAGACCCTGAATCCAGCTTAGTCACTTCTGGATTCTTGATCCAAAGAAGCATGTATTATGTGACATAATAAAAGTTTATTATTTTATTTATTTATGTATACAAGATCTGGGGTGTAGGCCACAGGTGTGGGGTGGTGAGAGGATTCACCAGAGATAGAGCGAGGAGCAGCACAGGCAGACTGACTGAAATACACTGCTGAGGGGAGCAGTGGGCAAGACAGGAGAGGTCTGCTGTCCCATGTGGGAAGCTCCCTGGCCGGGGATTGAACTTGTGCTGCAGTGGTTTTGGATAGCTTCATAATGCTGAAACTTAAGCCATTGTGCCACCAGGGAGGCCCAATGTTTATTATTTTAAACCACTATTAGGTGTGATGTGTTACTCAGCAATAGATAACTAATACATGGGTGAGGGAGTGAATATCAAAGACTTATTGTGGATTTTGGGGCTTGACCAACTGGGCAGATGACAGTTACTGAAATAGCAAAGCCTGGAGAAGAAAAAAGAATTAGAAATCACAACATCGTTTTGGTCATATTGATTTTAAGATGACTTTTAGATTTCCAAGTGGAGATAATAAGTAAGTGTTCGTAGGAGTCTCCAGGCTGGAGAAATAACTGGGAGTCCCTGGTGTAGTAGCTAAAATCATGGACACCAGGGAGAAAAGATGAGGGTTTCTGGAGCCAAACCCTAGGACCCTCCAAACTTTACAAGTAGGACAGAGAAAGGGTGGCCAGCAAGGCGGGAGGAAATCCAGACGATGGTGGCAACTCAAAGCCAAGAGAAAAGATTTTCAAGAAGGGAAGTGTGATTAGCTAAGGGACTGGCAGCAGAGCAAGGAGTTCAGAGGGGCGGCTGCCCCCCGTGACAGCTATGACACTGCCTACGCTGAGAAACAGGCTTAACAGTAAGTACAGCAGTTGCCATTCCTTGAGCGCCCCCCAAATGCCTGGCACTTGAGTAGATGAGGGTAATGAGCCCCCTTAGAAGCAGACCCTCCAGTGGGGACAACCTTTGAATGACTGCATCCCAGCTTCATGCAGTTTGGAAAGTAAATATCATTCCCATTTCACAGATTAGGGGACTGAGGGCAAAGAGGTTAAATAATTTGCTGGAGATCAGACAGTTTGTGTGGCAGAGGCCAGGTTGAAACTCAAGCATGTGGGACACCAAAGACCATGATCTAGACCACAAGGGGGGAGAAGAATGCAAGAAGCCTGCCTTCTTTTTTGCATCTCACCACAAACATGTTTCCTGTTTTTTATGCCAGGCCCTGGAAAACTTAAATGAACATGAGACCCATGGAGGATGTTCCTCAGAATGTGAGCAAAGAAAGAGTAAAGGGGCAGACAGAAGCCCTTGCAGAAGTGGGAAAGGCAAGAGGGGCCAGGAGAGCTGTGCCTTTTGACTTTAAAGGAGCAATATGCAAATTGTAGTCAAAGTATATGCAAATGATATGTAAATTGCATTGCCAAAGCTTGCATCTGTTCTTTTTGCATCAACTGCTAAGGCACTTTTGGATGAACCCTCCCCAGCTTTTTCCCAGAATTGCCAGGGGTCAAATCTCTTACAGGAGCTATTAACTAAACTGGAGAAGTACACATACTGCCCCCACCAAGGCAAACTGGGCTCTGGACAGGAAGGACAGTATTGTCTACCTAGTCCATGGAAATCGTGTGTCCACCCATTCATCTGACAAATACTAAGTGCCCACTCAGGGTGAGGCACAGAGGTGGGTGTGGTAAACAAGCAGAAAACTGGTCATTTCTAACTTCTGGGAACGTACTCTCAAGCAGGGAAATAAATAGCTCCAGTAGGGACTCCAGCACCATCCAGAGTTTCCACCAAGTCTTCCCAACCTCAGCACCATGGAGATCTGTGCTGGGAAAGCCTCCTCGAGGGGACCTGTCCTGTAGTGATTAGCAGCACCCCTGGACTCGCTACCCATTAGATGTCAGTAACGGCCCTGCCCAGTCATGACAACCAAAAATGTACCCAGACATTGCCAAATGTTCTCTGCAGTATGGTGGATCAGGGTCACCCCCGCTGAAAACCACTTCCCCAACCCTAAGGCTACCAGCTCTTTGGGTGAGTGGACATAGTGAGAGAGCTAAGGTTTCACCTTCAAGGACCCGTGTTGTGCCAGGTTTTTTATTTTAACCATTGTGGAGGACAATCTTTCTCAATTTCTCATCTAATTCCTTTCCACCAAAACTGACCTTCCCTTGATATACCGTTACTCAACCCAGCCCCCAGAGAGTCTTGAGAAGCAATCAAGGTCACCCTAAACTAAATGAGCCCAGCCTGCACCCCTTCAGGTTTGCACGTTTGCTCCTTCGCATCATTCTACATCTTCTTCTTCTGTCAACAAGTTGTCATCTATGGGACGGTCACGCCTATCTTTGCCAGCCCCCACCCCCTTTGAGTGGCAGCTTCTAGAAGCACAAAAAGTAGATTTTGCAGATCAGTGTTTTCTCACTGTGCTCTGACAGCACTGGGGGTCCTGTAGGGTCTCTCAGAAGTCCTGGGGATGGTGGGACAGGGGAGAGGCTTCTGAGAGGCAAGAGGGGTAGAGAAGACGGGGCCCCCACCGTTACATGCGCCACAACAGCTGGACTGTGGATATGTGTGATAGCCTTTGAGCAAAAAGTCTCAAGGGGAAAAGGTGTTTGCAACCACTAACCTAGATGGGGGACACTGTGAATAACAGAAGGCTCCCCCACATGTAAGATGTCTGTGCTGTGCTGCACATCTTGGTGGGGTGCACCATGGCTATTTGGGAGCTCTTTAAGATTCTTTCCCAGGGCCTCCCTGGTGGCACAAGGGGTTAAGTTTCAGCACTGTGAAGCTATCCACAGCCACTGCAGCACAAGTTCAATTCCCTCCACGCCCCATCCCCCCACACCCCACGCCCACCAGGGAGCTGACCCACATGGTGCAGCAGTCCTCCTGTCTCGCCACGCTGCTCCCTTCAGCAGTGTATTTCAGTCAGTCTGCTTGTTCTGCTCCCCACTCTGTCTCTGGTGAATCTTCTTACCCTCCCCCACACCTCTGGCATACACCCCAGCTCTTGTATGCATAAATAAATAAATTTTAGAAGAAAAAAGATTCTTTCCCAGCTCCTTATTGCTGGGTGCACGGTAGGCATGCTAATCAGAGGATCTTACTTTATAGAAGCCAAGTCTTCTACATACGTGGGCAGGGGAATGGACCTGAGAGGCAAACCAGGCACCCAGCCTTCCATCTCAGATCACAATGCTTCTTCCTGGATGGAGGAGGCAGCAAAGCCCAGGACATAAGAGTTCCCATCTTCTCATAGAAGAACAAAGAGTAACTGCCCTGAAGTCCTAACGGAAAGAACTGAGGTTAGACACAAGGAAGAACTTCCCACTTGGTAGCTGGGGGAGGAGCTGTTGGAAACTTCTCTGGCTTAGGCAGAGGCTGGAGGGCATCCTAATTGCAGGCTGAGGGATAATCACGTACACTCTTCCCTGCTTACCCCTTCCTACCCCCCTCCCCCAACCAGAGCTGAGTCCTACCCAGATAAACCTCCATGCCTGGAAACTTGGCAGGGAGATGGGAGGGGGAGCCGGATGGGGCCACGCCCCATTCTGCCATCTCTAAGAAGTCCTTTCTGTGGGACCCTGGCCAGGCTATAGCAGAATGTGTGGAGATCTTGTTCCTGAGGGGCTTGGAGGATAGAGAAGCCTCTTCCCTCTCCCCCTCCCCACACCCCGACCTCCAGGCCCCACTGAACCCTCTGGACACAGACACAATCAGGCATTTCATGCCTGGCAAGGGTCAGAATGAAAGGCCTGTGTCTGTCTGTTGTCCCCTCCTCCACTTCCATCTTCAGAATTTTCCATCTACCCTGGGGCGGGAGCCTCATCTTTCTCCCTCCATTCACCCTCTCCCTGCTAAGAAAGATTCTCTACAAATACTTGGGAATAGAAAGAATTGCCTTCAATATCCCTTCCTATTATCACCAACTCAAGTCTCTAACATGCGGTGGGGGGAGGGAAAATGCTGATGGTCCACCCCTGTCACTCACAGGAACCTGGAGAACTCAATGACACTCCAAGGTCACACAACAACTGCCAGATCCGCTGTTCTCCTGCTATCTCCTCCCTCCTGTTCTGTCCTCCATGGTTTGCCCTGGTCTGAGGTGACTCACCACTTCCCCCCATGGAGTCAAAGAACTTCCTCCCATTAAACCCCCCCCCCCCACTCTGAAGAGACCAAGGCCCAGAGAAGGCTCAGAAACGAAAAAGCAAGTTCACAGGAGGGCTTCCCTGGGAGGGCTGTGTGCCCCAAGGAAGGGCAGGGCTCTGCGCAGGTGTGGGGGGAGGGGCTGCTGAGTGTCACATGCTCTCCCCGCCCCCACCCCAACGCTGAAGCCCAGACAGGCAGCCGGAAACTGGCGTCACCATCCTCTAGTCCCTCAGACACTCGTCCTGCCGCCACCACCCGTGAGCAACCATTCCGGGGCCTGACATTTTGTCGACTTCACACCACCTTCCCGGGCCCCAGCCAGGAGTGCTTCCTGGATAAAATATTAAACATGCAAATCTGAGACAGTGCCTTAACGAGCGACAGACTGCACGACCACAGCCTGGCAAACGAGATGCACGCCGTCCGGGGGTGGGGGTGAGAAGTATATATAGATAGAGTCTTTGGATCTATCTGTGCAATGTGTGTATAAGGCAGAGAACAGCAGGGATGGAAAACTACCGCAGCAGCCTCCAGCTGGGGAGGCCTGAGGCTGGCAGGAGGCTGGTGGGGAGGGAGGGTCAGGAGGCTCCCCAAAGCCAAGCTCAGAGGGGGGAGTGACAAAAGCCCTTTGTGCTTAGATTCTGTGTGGAAGGGGCCAGAGACTCTGGGCTGGAGAACAGGCCTTTGGTTTTGAAGAGGGGTACTTGGTAGAAACAAGGCTTTGGAGGAAGAAGAGGAAGGTGAGAGAGAGGGGCAGAGGCCTGGGGAGCCACAGGGAGACCCCAACTCACATGGGGCACTGGCGGCTCTTACATGATGCCCAGCTGGCCTGGCGTCTTGGAGCTCACTGTGTTTGTTCACTTGCTTTGATCCGGTTTGACTTGAAGTTGACAGTGGGGCATCACCAATGTGTGCATAATCACAGGGCCGGAACAGTGCAGCTTCTGATTCAGGAGGCCCAGGCGGGGCCTGAGATTCTGCATTTGTAGCACGTCTCGGGTGATGCTAGTGCAGCAGCCATGGTCTACAAGGAATCACAGCAGGCAGCTTGCTCTGGCTCAGAGGGACTCAGGACCCACAGAAGTCCCGAGGAACCGAAGGCTGATGAAGAGAGATCAGGGATTAGGACTATACAGCACCTAGGAACTCAGGCCCCAGCTGACACGCGCCCCCCAGCCCCAATGCCAAGAGCCCACACTAAGGAGTCCAGACTGGAGGGCCCAGGGGGGCCTTGAACTAGCTAATATGGGGACCACATAGCTCAAGGTATCACGGAGCCCACATGGAATTAGATCAAAGTGGAGCCCATGGTGACCACAGGGGTCTGGACCAACTTGGAACCCACCGAGGACCAAGGTGACACCCACAATGGCCCCGGAGACAAGGAACTCACAAGGGCTAGGACTGAAGTGACAACCAAAACAAGCCCCGCCCTAAAGAGGGACGGCAGTGTGGGTCCCAGATACAGCAGGGGCCTCTCTAGCCTGCCCCAGAATGCAGAAGGAAGGGAGGGGCAGGAGGAGGCTGCAGAGGGGCCGGCTGCAGCCACGAAGTGAGCCAGCTCGGGCTGCCTCCCGGGAGCCTGCTCGCCGTGGGCGCGTGGGGCTTGGCTGGGCCAGAGTTGGAAGGTGTTGGGAGAGAAGGTGCTGCGGCTGCACCGGCTCAGATGGAGGAGGAGGTGGGAGGCTGGAGGCAGGGTGAGCACAGGCCCTGCCACAGGGAGAGATGTTCTCCGCAGGGAGCCTTGGGCTGGGGAGGGCCCAGGGTGGCTCTCCGGGATCCTGCCAGTCAGACTCCATGCCTCCATGTCGTTGGGGACCATGGGGTTAGGGCTGAAGTCTGGGTCCTGAGTATCCAGCATGGGGGGGAGGGGCCGGCACACTCACACCCCCCATCCTGGTGGGAAAACTCTAGGCCCAGAGGAGAAAGGATTCTCACTCCCTGTGATGGGGGGCGGAGGGGGTCCTTCCCATGCTGCCAAGTCCTTGTTAGGGTGCCCTGAGTGTGTTATAGCCATCCCCAAGGGAAAGAAAAATGCAACGCAGATCCCCCTCCTGGGCCCAGGCCAAGGCACGTGAGTGCCTGGAGTCAGGTGCCTTCCATCTTTTTTTTTAACTAACCTAGCTCTCACTCCCCCATCCTGCCAGATACCCCTCAGTCCTCTTCCACACCAAAGAGAGAGGCAACCCAGGGTCTACCGGCAGCTTCCCTTTATGCCCAGGTGAAGGCAGCAGAGGGCCGGTGGAGGAGAACATGCCACTGTGGAATCTTGCCAGGGCAGATCTATTGGTACCAGGCAAGAGGGACATAAAGCTTTTTCCCAGGGACAAAGAGACATTTTTTAGACCAAAGTCCTAGCAGCTGTTTCATGCTACATCTGGTTCCCTACCCCACTAGCTCCAGGCCAGAGCACCCCCAAAATCTTCGGTCTGCTTGTCTCCTCCACCTCATTCCTAGTCCATGATTGATAAGATTCTCCCCACGCCCACTTACTCCCCCCAGGGCAGGTGTCGGGAGAGGCTAGGAGACTCCCTGCTCCCGTCTCCTCCGCCCTTGCCTTCTCTCCCCATTCAGTCTGTTACTGCCAGAGTATTGATCCCTAACTCCACAACTGCATGCTGACCTAGTTTCTGCCTCAATGCAGAGGGGACTCGTCCTTACACACTCCTACGCACAGAGCCTGCATAGACAAGAGGTGTAGCTCAGGGCGTGCTTTCCCAAGCACACTCAAATTCACGCACACATCTGGAGTCTGGAGACACCTCCCCAAGTCATGAGCATGCCAGCAACCCCCTGATGCACACACACGGTGCTTGCTTGTTCAAAGCACCAACAGACACACTTGAACAGACACACAATCCCTGATAAGCCAGGGACAAAATTCCCCTAGGGGCTCCCCTCTCCATCTCCAACTCCCACTCCCAAGTCCCCCTCCTCCTGGCCAGGAAAGCACCAAAGGAGGCACATGCCTCCCCACGCCAGCCACACTGCCACGCCGTAGGCTCAGGTAGCATCTCAATCCTGGGACTGGAATTCCAGTATCCCCTCCTCCCTCCACCACGTTCACCGGAGACAGCTCTGCCCGTACCTAGGAGGGAAGGACCAAGAGTGGGAACCCTCCTTTTCATGGCAACAGATTTAAGGTCATGTGACCTAAGTCTGTGAGTGATCAGGAGGTGGGTAAGGTAATCCCCACCTCCAACCGTGGGGTCTTAGCATCTAATCCCTCTCAGCTGTTCCTCTGTTGAAATAAATACTGGACCACACAGGGAAGGAACATGAAAGCCTTTGTAAATGGTCAAGTACAACGCCATAGATGTACAAGATCACTGTTTATTCTGCCATGGGTGTCTGCAGAGGGGACCTCCTGCCTCTGTCTCCAATGGCCCTCCCCGTGCTGCAGGAAGTCCCTCATCCTGGGAAGGAGGGGCCGAGGCCCATTGAGGACATACTAGGAGCAGAGGGAGGCTGAGGACACCACTCCCTGGCTTCTTTTAGGAGATTACTCTGCCCACACCACCACCCCCACCTTATTTCAAATCCTCTGCCTGCAGTCTCAGAAAGCCTCCTATTTGTCATCCTGAGCCACCCTACGGTCCCTGCAAGAACCCAAAGGTGGGGGCCTCCCTGGTGGCCTAGGGGTTAAGTCTCAGTACTTCCACCTCAACCCACACATGGCCTGAATTCAATCCCCGGCCAGGGAGCTGACCCACAAGGCTCAGCAGACCTCTCCCATCTCGCCCGCTGCTCCCCTCAGCAGTGGATTTCAGTGGATCTGCCTGTTCTGCTCCCCGCTCTGTCTCTGGTGAATCCTCTCACCTCCCCCTCCACCTCTGGCCTACACCCCAGTTCTTGAGTGCATACATAAATAAATACTTAAAAAAAAGACCCAAAGGTGGGCAGCCTCCACTAACCAAGCTCCCCTCCTTCTAGGCTTCTGACCTCCTTCTACCACAGCTGCTCTATGCTCTCCCCAACACTTCCACATCCTCCCCAGTCGCAATTTTCTGCCAAATTTTACTTAATACACAGTCCTGGCTTCAACTACCCGCCCTGTCCAGCCCCCTGGATGCCCACGCACCCCTCAGCCCCAGAAGCTAAGTTCAAGTGCAAGCAGACCCCACCCACAAGAAGTTGGAAGTTGGTCATTTCCCAGGCTCCAGCTTGTGTGTGTGTGTGTGTGTGTGTGTGTGTGCGTGCGCGTGCGCGCACACGCGTGCATGCATGCACTCTGCATGCTGGGGTGCCCAAGTCAGAGTGTGTCTGCCCACCTGGTCCCAGTCCCTGCCCCTCCACAGAGGCCAGCTCCCACACCCATCCTTCTCCCAGTGTCTTCAACCCTTTGTCTCCCCCAGCTCCACTGTAATCCTGCTTGATTCTGGGTCCCCTTCTAAACCCTTCCTGTCTCTTTCCTTCACACCTAATTTCCTCAGACGAGATGCCTGCATTTGTGGCACCTGCTTCTCTGCCTCCCATTTCTCCACCCCCACCCCACCCCCACCCCCACCATTCCACAAAAGGATTGGTTAGAACTGCCACTGACCTCGTCTGCCAAGGCCAATTGAGCTTCTTCAACCCTGTTTTTTTTAAAGATTTATTTTTATTTATTTATGTGTAACAGAACTGGGGTATAGGCCAGACATGAGGGAGGAGGATGAGAGGATTCCCCAGAGACAGAGTGGGGAGCAGAACAGGCAGATTGACTGAAATACACTGCTGAGGGGAGCAGAGGGCAAGACGGGAGAGGTTTGCTGAGACATGTGGGTCAGCTCCCTGGCCAGGGATCGAACTCATGTTGCAGTGGCTGCGGTAGCTTGATAGCACTGAGACTTTAACTCCTGTGCCACAGGGGAGGCCCTTCTTCACCCCTGTTTTTTCTGATTATGTGCAGTATTCAAGTTTCCCTCTTTCTCGATAACACTGCTTTCCTTTGGTTCCCATGTTAGTAAGGATGTTATAGTAGTTGGGCTAATTGTTATTATATTGTAATTTAATTTTATATTGTATTAGTTAGGCTAATATTTTTTATTAGGTTAATCCCTTATGTTCATTGGGTTACGCTAAACTGTATTTCCTTGGTGAGGTTAAGTTAGTTAGGCTAAACTACAACAGAGAGCCAATAAAGGTAGTGGCGTGGGGAAAAGAAAGCTTCTTTCCTGTGTTCCAAGGGGACATTCCAGGTCAGTGGAGACCTCTGATGGAGCCGTCACTCAGAGGCCCAGGTTCCTCCCTCTATGTTGCCACACAGCCCAGAAGTGCATCACTGAGCGACCATCATGCTGGGTTCCAGCCACAGGGAAGAGAAAGGGGGTGCAGAGGCGTTAGGCCCAGGATCCTAAAGCCCAGGAGCCCCCCACCACATCCCACCGATGGGTATGAAGTCACATGGCCACACCTGACTCTAAGGGAAGCTGGGAATCCAATCAGACAGCCAGGGGAGCATACATTTAGGGGGACAGCCAGCGGAGTTCCCCGGTTTGCCTCAGGCCTCTGGCCTTTCCTCCCACCTTACTCACCGTCCCTCGGGCTTCTGTTCTTGGCTCTCTTCTCACTGGACACACGTCCCCTGGTCATTGTCATCCAGTCATGGGCTAAAGACTCCAAACATTTTCATCTCCACTCACTATCTCCGTTTTGAAAGATTTATTTTTATTTATTTACACATACAAGAACTGGGGTGTTGGCCAGAGATGCAGGGGGCTGGTGAGAGGATTCACCAGAGACAGAGTGGGGAGCAGAATAGGCGGATTGACTGAAATACACTGCTGAGGGGAGCAGCTGGCGAGGCAGGAGAGGTCTGCTGCGCCATATGGGTCAGCTCCCTGGCCTGGGATCAAACTCAGGCCTCAGTGGCTGGCGATAGCCTGATAGTACAGAGACTTTAACCCCTGCGCCACCAGGGAGGCTGCACGATCTCCATTTTGAGTGGCAGACTCATCCTAGAACCAGGGCCAAAATCTGGGACCCACGCCAGACCCCTCTCCCTCACCCCACATCCCATCACCTGGTTATCCTATTTCAGGAAGGCCTCGCCCATGAAGCCTCTCCTCTACTTGCTGACTCCCTCGTCATTCCCCACAGTGTCTCCCCTGGTCTCGCTGCCTCCACCCGCCTCCACTACTTCACACCATTCTCCAGTGAAACCTGGGGACACACCAAGTGCTAAGTCCTCTTCTCACATTTTAGTCTCCCTGGACCCACATCAGCCTCCAGTCCCACAGACACCCAGGTGACTCACAGGGTAAGTGTATCTCTGTCCTCACCTCTTTTTAGGCATCAGACCCACTCTGAGGCCTCAAAGTCACCTGGGACTCTACATATCCAAATCTGAGCCCAGGGTGTTCCTCCGCCTCCCAGCTCCACACGGCCTTTCCTGTCTCAACCACTGTCAAACCAGCGTCTAAAGCCTGAGTCCTGAGACCTATTCTTGTCACTCTCTTTCATCCCCCGGATTGAACTCTCACCGTATCTGGCCAGTTGTACCCCCGTCCTCTTCACTCACACGCCTATCTTCCAGGTCAGGCCACCATCATCTCTTGCAGCCTCCTAACCAGTCTCCCCACATCTGCTTTTGTTGCCATTGTCCACACAGATGCCATGGTGATCCTCTCCAAACGTAAATCTGATTGTCACAGCCCTGCTTTAAACTTATCCCTGGCTGGGCCTCCCTGGTGGTGCAAATCCAATCACTTTCCCAGAGAAGGCTCTTCTATGCTCCCTGATAAAGGCAAACCCTCCTGGCATAGCCAGAGACCCTCTGTGCTCCTCTTCTTCACGGTGCCAGTCTAAGTTGTGTGGTGGTTGAGTACAATCAGTGCCCCACTCTGCAAGTTCTAGAGGGCCAAGACGCTGGCTGTTGTGCTCACCACTGTCTCTCAGTGGCTCGCACAGTGCCTGGCCCATAGTAGGGGCACACAATTTATTGAACAAAGAATAAGAAAATGAAAGTTTATGCCTACTACAATCTTGATTGAGTGATCCTTCAGGGGACTCCCCCCACCACCATTGCCTTCAAAATAAACTCCTTACCCTGGTATTCAAGATCTTTTATGATGTGACCTCATCTCAGATCATATGCAATGCACCCTGTGGTCTAAGCAATATGATCACTCCAGCTTCAGTGCCTTTGTTCTGCCTACTTGTACTCTCTCCTCAACACCTCCTCAGTCTTCTTTATTTCCTGAATTCCTGCCTACCCTTCAAGACACAACTCAGGATCTGTTCCACCGGGAAGTCCTCCCTGGCCCGGCTGCCCCATTGTTGCCTCAGCTTCACAGATCTTCCTTTCCACCCTCATCACCTCCATCCTCACTGTACTGTAACTATTTGCTCACTTGTCTCTCTTCCCCCACTAAACTGTGAGCTTTGAGGAGAGAAATATGGGTTTTAGTCATTTCTTATCTCCTGCCCTTAGCCCACTGTCAGCGACGGTTAATACTCTAGTAAATGTTAGCTCCCTCTTCCTCTCTCCCCTGCCCCTCCCAATTCCCTTAAAACTGTGTCACACAGCTTTATACATAAAGCTAAAAATTGGAAACAACCCAAACATCCACCAGCAATGTATAAATTGTGGAATGGCCATACAAAAAAGTGTTACATGGCAATGACAAGAATAAACCAGTGTTACATGCAACACGTGGTAAATTGCACAGGCAAAGACTGAACAAGAGAAGTCAGAACCAAGAGAGAACCTTCCATTTCTCTGAAGGTCAAAAGCAGACAAAATAAATCCGCCGCGACTGAAGCCAGTATGATGGTTTCATGGAATATCAGTGGACCGACTGGGAGTGAGCCTGACAGAGCTCCCAGTGGGCTGAAAATGGCGCTGACCGAAACCTGGGTGGTGCCCAGCAGGTGTGTACATGTGTAAATATTAATCAAACTGGGCTTTTTGTGCATCTGAGAGTGGGTAATGTGACATCTATTTTTTAAGTGCTATAATTTTGTGATAAATCTTTGTGGATAACAACTCCCCTGTGTCTGAGAAATACTTGCTGCTACAGAATTCCCTGAGTTCAGGTGACAAGGCTGAAGCCCAGGGAGGGTAAAACATTTATCTGGAAACACCCAGCACCTCTGTGGAGAGTCCACACTGTAAGGGAGTGCCTGCACGTCCTACTTTTCCCACACAACTAGAGGTTCCGCAGGGAGGAGGCGCTGTGTCTTTACGACTCTGGCACAGAGCTCTGTGGCCTCCAAATATTGGTGAGGGTGGGTGGGCTGGTAACTGCTGGGGTGGTCAAACATGTCAGTAGCACTGTCATTAAGAGCACAAGCCCTAAGGCACAATTCTGTAGCTGTGTGGGTTTAACATCCTGTACCTCAGTTTCCTCATCTACAAAATGGGAATAATAATTTTACCCCCCTCACAGTGCTGATCTAGGGATTACATGAGTGACTAGGCATCAAGCACTTGGAACAGTGCTTAGCTCTAAGTAAGTGCCATGTGGGTGTTGCTACAATAACCCCTACTACCGAAAAACTCATCAGCCAGCTCAGAGTTAAACTGCTGCTCGGCAAGCTGTGTTACTCCAGGCCAGTTACCCATTCTGAGCCTCCACTTCCCTACCTGTTATACAGATAATAACAGCTGTCTATTGTTATGAAACCAAATAATGCGTGTAAGGCACCTGACACCTATCTTAAATGTCTTGTGTGCGGAAACCACGTCTTACACATCCCTCGCCCCACCGCCCAGCGCTGGGAGGCGCTCCGTTGCTGGGGAGAGTTAATCGCTTTCCCACCCACCAGTCGCCAACCGGGCCTCCTCCTCCTGGAGCTGGCAGACAGCAGCATCTAGTGGAAAGTTCTGCAACTACACACTGGTCAAGCGCCACTGGTCAAGTTTCCGCGCAGTCAGTCCTCCACGCACCTGCGCTGGACAAGTATTCATCATGTACCCGAGGTGTACAGGGCATGGATGCAGGGGTCTCAAGAAAATGAAATGAGAGGTACAAGGTAGCCATTGAGGGGTCATCAGGAGGGGAAAACTCACAATTATAACTTCATGCTCAATACCGTAACTTAAATACTCTTTTGTCTTAAATTAAAGAAAATATAAACACTTTGCAGGGCACTTGGCACACAGAACAGTATGTAGGAACTTCTCAGGAAGTTCCCACAATTGCAGGAGTGATTTTGAAGTGGCCGTTTCCTGTCAGTGACTCAGTGAAGACCAAAGCAATGAAAGGAAAGCTTGGGTCAGAAAGTGATTCCTGGGGTCTGACTTAGCTTCCCAGGTCCTCCACGGAGACAGGGAGCCAGAGTGCTGGACGCCAAAGGCCATATTGTTCTACCCCAGACACAAAGGGTGAGGAAAGTCTAGAAGTAGCACAGATCACATGTAACTGGGGGGAGCAAAGACGACATGGAAGGACCGTCATTTCCAACAGGCTTGGAGAATAAAGGAGGAGAAAGGGGTGGGGAGTGGGGAAGGAAGGGAGGTCCAGGGTGATGTACCACACAGCGCACAGGGTAGCAGCGGGAGGCTGCACAGGCGAGCTAGGACCCTAAGTGACAGGTCAAGGAAGCTGCATTTAATAAAGTCAGGGAAGTCTCTGAGAAAGAAGGTAACCTGATCCCAGGGGAATCAAAAAGGAAAAAATATAAAACAGCTCCACAACGGAGCTGGAGCTGTGGGGGTACTACAGCACTCCTGACCAACAGTCAAGTCGGGGGCACTGCACTCTAAAGAGTGGGTCCGAGAGATACGGGGCAGCAGTGAGAAGCAGGGGGAGGTTCAGAAATTGGTAGTAGTGGGGTGGGCAGATGACAATTTAAGGTGCTGAGTCTTGGGGAGACGTAAGGGGGAGAAAGGCAGAGCAGTACAAGAACAGGACGTGGACTTGACCACGGGCTGGGGGGAAGTTCATGTGGCCAGGGGGTAAGGCAAGAGCTTCCGTCATCAATTAGTAAGAGTTGCAGGCATCCACTTGGAGACAGGAGAAAAGGGGCGCAGCTCAGAAGAGGACTTAAGCTGGAGGGAGGGGATGAGGGATAGCCATTTGCAAGGCACCCAGCAGTGAGGGGGAGGAAGACAAGGGCAATCACGGAGACCTGGGGAGTGGAGAGCAGCTACCACCTAGACGAACTCAGTCTTCCTCTTTCTCCAGCTTCCTAAGGACGGAGGAGGAGGCACAGAAGTCAGAGGAGAGGCCTTTGACGGGAAGAACTAGGAGATCCTGGTCCGCATCCAGCGGTGTCAGAGGTCACCAAGAGAGCAGGTCAGGGTGGCGAGAGGCAACCATTGGATTTGTGTGGGGGATTGTGAGGGGTGACCCTGGAAAAAGCAGAAGTCAAGCGGGCAGACAGAAGGCAGAGGACATGGGGGCAGCTGAGGCTCCCAGGAGAAGGGAGGTGATGGAGAGCAGGGTTGGGCTAGGATGAAGGGAGGCAAGACACCTTGGGAACGAAATGGAAGGAGGCGCTGGCTCTCAGGGTGTGGCAGGAGGCCCTGCGAATGGGGGTAGAAACCTGGTCCCAGAGCTGCGGAAAGATAGAGGCCCACAGAGAGCAACCCTCTGAGACTAAAGAGACGCCCCGAGGAGCCGACTAGGGACCGGGAGAGCTCAGACCCTTCCACCTCCACACCCAGGCCTCCACTTGGTGGTCAGTGGCAGAGCCAACAAGGACAATGAAGGCCGGGGGAGGGGACCAGTGAAAAGATGATGCCTGCCTGACTATGGGGGGTGGGGCCCCGCAGCTGGAAACACTGAGAAACCAGTGTGGGAGGGTGGGTGCTTCCTCAGACCCTCCAGGAGAGACTGAGCTTTCCCCCCTCCCCTGCTTCGGGGAGTAGGGAGTACTGGGGAGGAGGAGTCCTATTATCCATGAGGAAAGCAAGGGTCTATCTCCCCCCTTTCCCCAGATTATTTCAATTCATGGAGACTCTGGTGCCCCCTGATGGGCTACACCCCACACCAACCTCCCCAACAGTATATGCTTCCTCCCCTACTCCCCTCCCACCGCCCCCCAGCCCACAAGCTTGAACAAGTGTCTCCTCTGGGCTCAGTTTCTGTAGTGGGCGAAACAGTGGCACCCAAAAGATAAATACACTTCCTGACTCCTCCTCCAGAACCTGTGACAGTGATGTTATTTGGAAAACGGGTCTTTGCAAATGGAATTAAACTAAGGTTGTCAAAATGAGATCATCCCGGATTATCTGAGTGGACCTCAATCCATCAGTAAATGTCCTTGAAAGAGGCTGGATGAAGATGGAAGCTGAGGGAGGAGTGGTGCAGCCCCAGCCCTGGAGGGCAGAACTACCAGAAGCTGCCAGAGGCCTAGGAGGCTTCTCCCCTAGAGCCCTGGAGGGAGCCTGGCTGGATGAGCCCTTCGCTCAGACACTGGCCTCCAGCTGTGAAATAAATGTCTGGGGTTTAGAGTTGTAGAAAAATGGTTAGGGCCACCCTCGAAAACTAATACAGGTTCCTATTCCGTAAAATGACTAGAAGTTTCTAGGAATGCATCCAGCCTTGAGGTCTTTGGAATTAAACCATGAAGCAAGGGTGTGACCAAAAGGTGTGCTTTTTAACTGGCCGCCCACCCCCTTCCAGGTTGAGATTTAATACTTTGAGGGGGAAGGAGGCGGTCAAATTAAGGCATCACCTCCCACTCCTCAGAGAATGTTAGGAAAAGAGTATTTCATGACCCACCGTCCCTTCCTCCCTTACCCAGAGCTCTCCTCCTTCTCAGGCAGGTCGAAAGGGCCAAAGCTGGCAGGACCGCAGGACCTCGTTAAGAAAAGCAAGGCGCTTCTACTAACAGCAATCTGCTTTTCTGTATTTCTCCTGGCAAACAGGATCCTCTTTTCAGTTTTTCTCCCCACCCCCTCCCATACTTCCTCAGCCTTCCCCATTCTTGGGGGGCAGGCTAAGACGGATACCCCCGAAGCACAGGAATGGAAGTCACCCTCCCGCTCTCCTCCCTCCTCCCCACGACACAGCTGGAGGGGGGAGGGGAGGTCAGCAGGGTTCATAAAGGCCAGATGTTGAGGAGAAAGAGAGCAGTGCCCACCCCACGCCCACCCACCCCACCCCCACCATCCCCAGCGAAAGAAAAATTAAGAGACGGCTTTTAAAACAAAACTTTTTACTCCAAAACAGTTTTTCTCAAGAATCTGCTCTATGCAAACAATAACAACTTTTTACAAAGCATTTTCACAGAAAAGGAGACAAGTCCTTCCCCAGTATCGTATGTGGGAATTGTTCCTCCCTTGCCCCATTTTGGGAGAAAAGGGTGCTATTCACTAGCATGGGTAGAAGGGTCCCTGACTCCCTCGTTGTTGGGCAGACCCCAAACCCCAGGCTCCCCTCACACTCAGGCCTTAGATCTCCTTAAGAGCTAACCTCTCCTGACCTCACCTGGGTAGAGGGGAAAGCGCCTCTCAGTGACTCCAGGGGGTCGGAGGGCGTGGTCCAGGCCTATCCTTCCCCTCCCCCCCTAGAAAACAGAACCTCTGACCTCAAAACTAATCCCCTGGCCCTGCCCCCTTCGGATCCATCAGGTCCCTGACAACTCCTGAAGTGCCTCAAATTGGGGGCGGGAGGTGGGGAGCTGAAGGCACCTCAGCCCTGTTCCCATCCAAATCCAAACTTTCTCCTTTCAAACCCCACTGGACCCTTGTGGGTAGGCCTAGAGCCCTTTCATTTACCCTCCACAAAAAGCAGCTTGTCTTGTCACTACCCTTTAAGGGGGCTTCGCTTGTCAAAAGAATGGACCCAGGCCTGCCCCTACCTCTACCCCCTCCCATCCATAAATCGGGGAGGACTACTAAAGGCAACTCTTTTGGTCTGACTTTGATTTCGTCCACCTTACACTTTCATGACTTTCCCTGGGACAATCTCTGGCTCCTTCTCCAGGCAAAGTCTGCACTTTGGGAGGGGAAGAGATCCCCCAACCCGGGCCCTCCTGATTAGAGGAGTACTGGCTGGTTTATCAAAAGCGAAATCCTCTTTTACCCACCAGACCTTATAAATTGAAAGCAAACAGGGAACACTGAAGAGGAAACTCCAAAACTGGACAAAAGGTAAAGGCTGGTAGGTGAGACTGAAATCTCACCAATTAGGGGTCACCTGACTTGGGGGCCCTGGGAAAAAAGCAGGAAGGCGTGATCATCCCCTCTCCAGCTGCTCCCTGCCCCAGGGAGACTGCCGGTGCCAGGGGCGCAGGAGGAAGGCCTGAGGGGAGTAAAGGGTTAAAGGCCTGGATGGGGAGGGGGTGGATGCCCCCAGGGAGCTGCCAATCACCTCCCCACCCCCACCGCAGCCCCCATTTCCCCAGCTTGCCCACAGAAACAACCGGTTTGTCCATCACCATCACCAAGGTCTCTCTCCCTCTTTTTTTTTCTGTCTTTGAGCGGTAGCCTCCTTTGCTCCCCCTAGGGTGAAGGCCCTACCCCCAAAGATCCGGGATGGAAGAGAGGAGGGATTGCAATCTATGTCGTTGAGCCTTTTTCGGTTGTCTTCTCCTGACTCCAGCCCTGGGCTCATCTCCAAGGATAAGAGAGAGAGGGTGTCACCCCAACCAGTTAGGTGCTTGAAGATCACTGTCATTTGAGCACGTTCTGATCACAGCCCATAAAACGCAAAGAAACGAGGCTCAATCCTGAGCCCGCAGTTTGGCTGTGGCTCCAACTTTTCCCCCTGGGCAGAAGAGGTCTCAGGCTCAGGGTTCCTCCAAGTTGATCCCCCAGAATTTGAGGCCGGGGGGCTCAGGAACAGCGGGACCGCCGATCTGCCACCTCCACAGCGGGTGGGCAGGAGGAGGCTTAGAGTCTCCCTGGAGGCGAAGCGAGGATGCCGGCCCTAGGTCTCCGTCCTCTCCCACCACCAAGGCCGGGGGGCAGGGGAAGCAGTCGAGGAGGCTGAAGGTACTCGTGGTAGGGAGCGTTGGTGCAGGGCGACGGGGCTGCGCTCTGCGACGCGGGGATGTCGGCCGCCGGCGTTTCTTGGCGGCTCCCCGAGCAGGCCCTTTTGCTGGCGGCCGCTCGGACCCCCGGCGCAAACTGGGAGTGTCGAGGGCGAAGCCCTTCGCATAACACCAGAGTTTCGACCGGCGGATCAGACGATCGAAATGTTCCTGGCGGACATCGCTGGGCGCGGCCGGAGCTCCGCTGGCCGTCGAGGGGCTACCGGTGGGCGCCTCGGGGGCGGCCTCTGGGGGGTTTCCATCAACTGCGATCGTCGGGCCTGGCTGGGGTGGCTCCGGCGCGGCCGCGGGCCCCGCGGGCTCGGTGGAGAGGTCCGCAGGTGTCGGTAGAGGCCGAGAACTGGGCTCTTCGTGCGGGCTGGCGGCGGGGCCAGTCTGGGAGTCCAGACCCGGGGCTGGCCTAGGCGGAGCCGAGGCGGAGTCGGTCGGAGATTCCCGAGGGCGCCGGGGCGCCAGGCAGCGGCCGGGAGGTACGCCCGAGCGAGCGCCGAAGTGCGGGAAACTGCCTCCGCCCTCTTCCTCCTCGTCGCGGCCGCGGCACACTGCGGCGTCGGCATCCTGGCCGGCAGGGGAATTCGGATCGCTGGACCGCCCGGCCTGTCCCGCGAGGTGCTTCAGGCCATCCAGGGCCCAGCCGCCGGTGCACAGGGGGGCGCGAGGGCCGAGCAGCACCGGCGCCCGAGACGCCAGCTCCCCAGGCCCCAGGCCGAGAGAGGACGCCCGGGGTTTGCCAACGGCGCAGAAGGCAAGGGAACGCAGGCACAGCGGAGAGAACTCCTGGGTCCCCCGACGCGGCTTCCGGGGTGTGGGGGAGCAGGGCGACCCTCGCGGGGACGCCGGCACTGCGAGGCGGGGAGCGGGGCACAGAGTCTCCATGGAACCGCCTGAGGGGGTGCCCACTGCGGGGGCCCTGGTCCCAGCGGCGGGATGCCTTGGCTGCCCGAAGAGCCCACGGGCGAGGGGAACATCGCCCCCCCTCGACGGGGAGGTCTCTGCTCACGGGCGCCCCCGGCCCGCAACCTGGACCGCGGAACTCTGACTCCCTTCTCGATCTCGTCACGCGGCCCTCCGGCAGCCGGACTCCTGGGTCCCTGCGAGTCCTGGCGCGGTCGGCCGCCCTTCCTGCCGCCGCGTTCCCCGCGCTGCCCCGGCGAGAGACCCTCTCGAGTAGCCCCGAGCGCAGAGGCTGGGGAAACAAAGCGGCCGACGGCCGCGGGAGGCGGGAAGGACCCCGGCCCCGGCACCCGGTGCCCGGGCCCAGGCGGCGGGGAGGGCGCCTTCCGCCCGCTCGGCTTCTTTCTTCCCCGCTGGCTCCCGGAGACCGCGTTATAGAGAACTGCCCCCTCGCTGCCCCAATACCAGCGCCGGGGCCGCGAGCCCGCCGCTGATTGGGCGGTGCTCCCGTGACGTTGGCCCGGACTCCACCCCTCCCGCGGCACCGCCCCCGTCCCCATTCCGCACACAGAAACACACACGTGGACCCGGCGCGGCGGCGGCTGGGAGGGAGGGAAGGAGCGAGCGGGAGCTTGCGCGGGTGGGAGCGCCAGGGGCGAAAAGCGCCGCTCCACGTGGCCCCGCGGCGCCCTGGACTTAGCCGTCACAAAGCGATCCATCTTTCCCTTACCAGTCACGGTTTTCGTGTCTGTAAAATGGGAATGCTCAGACCTCCGCTCAGGGGACTCAGAACAAGGCGAATCACCGTAGACGGCTCTCAAAAAACACTGTCGAGGGAAAAGATGAAATGAAGCAATGGCTGTTTAAACGCTCTGCACAGCAAGGGCCCATGCCGGCAGAGGATGTCCCTTACCTCTCCGTTTCGTCCCCTAGAACAGTGGCTCAAAATATGTTGGTCGAATTAGTTAGGGATTCAGTGTGTCCAGGACGAACAAAGGAAAAATGAATTAAGAGCGGCGTAGTATTATTACTAAGCCCAGGGAAGTCGATAAACAGGCTTTCTCCGGACCTGTTTCCTTTTCTCTGATGCGATTTCTTGACGGCCACCTGACCAAGTTCGCTGGTGCTGACTCTGCAGCCTCCCCTCAAATCCCAGGATTCCGCCGTTAGGGACCTGAGTTGCCAAAATGGGCTGCGGAGGCCTGAGGAGAGGCGGAACAGACGCTCGCTCTTATCTCCTCCGCAGCGAATGAAGCAAAGAAATGAATTCCCAATAAAAAATCCTGATAATTCTACCCCCTTCCCTTCTTTAGTTTCTGTAGTTACAGCCTGTGAATGTATTTATTCTCTACTCTCTCTTTCTCTACATTAGCCTGAAAATGAGCTGGTGAGGAATTTTTCTTACTACTGTGTCCCCACTGCCTTCAACAGTGCCCAGGCGTAATAGGTTCAGTAAATAGTGGTCAGTGAATGAAGGAATCCCTGGGCTATTTCTCTCTTGATAAAAATTAGATTATTGGAATATGGCTGCCTCCCATCCCCAGAAATACAAAGAGAATAGCTTGCAAACTGGCAGCGACAACGGAAGCATTGTTTTCTGACTCGTCCTCAAATAACATTTGGGAGGAAAGGCTTAAGGAAGGTCTGCTTACCTACCTCCCTTTTGCAGAGGCCAGAGTTAAAGGCCTGGAGATGCAGCTAGGTTTTGAGGGGTGTGGGTGTGTGGTGTTCTGTTGCTCAAAATACCCCCTAGAATCTTCTGCAAAAGATTCAGGGCTATGGTCATGAGGGGAAATGCTGGGGTCTTGTGAGGTCTAGAGTCCAGAGTTCCAGAGTGCCCCAAAGACTACACACACACACACACACACACACACTCACACACTCAGGAGGAAAGTTCTGAAAGGATAATGATCTTCCTGAATGTGTCTTCTAGGGGACAGTACTAGAAACTCTTACCCTGAGATAGTGTTGGGGGGAAAAAAGGACGTCTGCAACAAACTCCATAGGAAGGTTTATGGACACCCACCTCAAGCCAGAGAGATCCAAGACCCCTAGGGCTACGAATCCCAGAATTCCATCATCATCCAGAAGAGAGGATTACCGGAAACTGAGGGGTGGAGTTAAGCAGACATGTTGGCTATATAAGGAGGGCTTTTGACCTTGGGGGTCTCTTGGTTCTCGCCGGGCTACAGCGTGCCATTGGGGTTTCCAGCTCTTCGGATCTGGTAGGACGTATTTGGAGATTTATCTCTCTCCCTCACTTTCTCTTTTGTCCCCGAGTTATTCATTTTTTTTATTTCCCTTCCTTTTGTAAATAAACCCTTTTTTTAACCTTTTTGTGAGTGCCTCCAATTGTTCTTATTATAAGTCCTTTTTAAGCGCACTGGTGAGAACCCACAGTCAGGCACCCCATTGTATATCGGGGTTGCCCTGTAACAATAGCAGTAACAGATTTTTTCTGCTTGGGGGTGAGGGGGACATCTGCTTCAATCAACTCTTCCCCCCCAGCCTCTTTGCTATGGAGATGCCTGATGAGGGAGACTAAGACCTCCCATGTAGAAGCCTGAATGGGGAACTCCTTTTATACCAGAGTCTCTACCATATTTGCTTTCCTGTGCCTAGCACAATGTTGACACAGAAGAGAACATCGAGAAATGTTCCAGTATGAATAGATGAATCTTACATAATAGTGCAGATCAATGGTTTCCGCCTCCCATCCCCAAAGCCACCAGTCCCCCAAAACTGAATTTAGGGGGCTTTATTAGAGTCATTACTATTGAGAATCCTTCCCTGGAGAAGGAATTCCCTTCCTTCCATTCTCCCTTATTCCCCTCTCTTGAATCAAGCACCTGGGAACGTAGTAGGGATGGGAAAGTCTTGTGGGCATGGTAGGTGTTAGTGTGAGTACAGTAGGTGTTACAAACAGTAGGTGTTAGTGTGAGTAATTCTCCAGCTGAAAGGATCTGGTGTCATCGATCCTCATTTTCCAGAAGACTTGGACTGGGGGTGCAGACTGTGCACCCTGGCAGACACTCTGAGTCTCAATGTCCCTACCAGTGAAAAGGAGCCTCCAGTAGTTTTCTCACAACCCTGACAAGAGGCTGGAAATGTGAGGTGAGTAGTTGGCCCAGCTGTTGCAATATCTGTTGCCTACAGCAGAGGGCACTGCTCTCTGTCCTCAGCCTACCTCTCCTCCCAAAGGAGAAAACCGAGAAGGCTGGAGGCTGGGTCCCAACTGACAACGGAATGAGGATAATAAGGACCCCCAGGGACCTGGGAGTGAGCCCGTCCCCTTCTTTGGTCCATCCTGCCTCACCCAAAGGCCTGTGATCTCTGATCTGGAAGCAGGGCACCTGCCCAGTTGCCCTTTCCCCAGAGGAAGGCCCAGCAGGAACTGTGTCCAGCCCAGTACTATTCATTTCTATAGCATGGACTGTTTTGGGCTCTGTTGTAAGAACTTTGCTATTTAATTCCTATAACAATTCAACAAGATAGATGCATTTAATTTAAAAATGTTTACATGCCATACATAACCCATTTAAAGTGTCCGATTGTATGATTTTTAGTAAACTTGCAATTATATAGCTATCGCCACAATCCATTTTTGGACATTTCCTAAGAGGCTCCCATTTGGGGCAACTCCCCATGCCCACCTCCAGCCCCGGGTCACACGTCTACTTTGCCTCTGTAGATCTGCCGTTTCTGGACATTTCGGTGAATGAAACCATATATTAATTGTATGCGGTCTTTTGCATTTTACTTACTTGACAAAAGTATGATTTTTTTCTAGATATATCCATATTGTAGCCTGGATTAGTAGTCTGCTCTTTTTTATTGCTGAGTAATATCCCATGATATGGATATACCACGTTTTGTTTCTCTCATCACACACAGGTTGTTTCCACTTTTCATTATGTTATTATGAATAATTTATATTGTTAAGTTATATATTATATATAATTTATACAATAACAAGTTATTATTAATAATACTGTTAAGAAGGGAACGCTGGCTTATAAATCTTTGTGTGGACGTGTGTTTTCATTTCTCTGAGTAAATAGTTAAGAATGAAATCGCCAGGTCTTATGGTAAATTTTTATTTAACTTTTTTTTTAAGATTTATTTATTTTTGCATACAAGCTGGGGTATAGGCCAGAGGTGTGGGGTGGTGAGAGGACTCACCAGAGACAGAGTGGGGAGCAGAACAGTCAGATCGACTGAAGTACACTGCTGAGGGGAGCAGCAGCCAAGGCAGGAGAGGTCTGCTGCGCCGTGTGGGAATCTCCCTGGGCGGGGATCGAACTTGTGCTGCAGTGGCTCCAGATAGTTTCATAGTGCTGTGCTTAACCTGTTGCACCACCAGGGAAGCCCTTATTCAACTTTTTAAGAAAAGGCCAAATTGTTTTCCAAACTGACTATACCATTTTACCTTCCCTCCTATCCAGTCTTTAAAAGATGAAAGTGAGAGAAAGAAGCTTTAAGTGACTTTCCCAAAGTCACACTGCAAGAAAATGAGAGAGCTGTGTCTCAAACATGGGCATCTGTGCCCCAAATCCAGGTTAAAGACCATGAGTTCATCCCATGATGGTGAATCAAAAAGGGAAGCCATTTCCCAACCCACCACACGGTGGCCTCCACCCTGGTTGCAGGTCTTGCTCCTACAATTCCAAGTCAGACTCTATTCCTACCCAGCAGGGTGTATCCTTGCCAAGAGCTGCACTTTGCTCTATCCCCTCGAAAATTTGCACCCTCAATTATAGCTTAAGTTCTTGGACTCAAAGGTTTCTGTCCCTATTCCAAACTCATCATTTTACCAGCTATGTGATTTGAGGGTAAGTCACTTAACCCCCACTTCAGTTTCATCTGTCATGTAAAAGTAACATTTTCCTTCACGTAATTAAAACAATACTTTATGATGGAAAATTGCAAAACTATACAACAGGAAACGAGGAGTTTGAGCTGCAAGGCACTAATAATGCACCAATATACCACTTTAACAGTATCAGCTCAAGGTCAATCTCGTTTCATCCTTCCCACCATCCACTCCCCACCCCCCAACTTAATAAATCAACCTTATTGCAATATTGTTTATATACAATGAAATGTGGATTTTAAGTGCACAGTTCATGTAGTTTTCACAAATAAATACACTCATGTAAACACCATATTTAAGATATAAAACATACCCTATATTATCTTTTTTTTAAAGATTTATTTATTTTTGCATACAATGCTGGGGTGCTGGTCAGAGGTGTGGGGCGGTGAGAGGGTTCACCAGAGACAGAGTGGGGAGCAGAACAGGCAGATCAACCGAAATACACTGCTGAGGGGAGCAGTGGTGAGGCAGGAGAGTCTGCTGCGCCATGTGGGCATCTCCCCAGCAGGGAGGGCATCGATCTCGCACCCGCAGCCAACAGCGCCACATCACTGCACTTAACCCGTTGCGCCAGCAGGGAGGCCCACCCTGTATTATCTTGAACACACCCCAGACATATAATTTTGTTTCTAAATACCTTAATACATATTTCTACAAGATAATGACCCTTTAAAAAGTAAGTACACCACCAACGTTATTATCAAGCCTAAAAAGATTTAACTACCATCCTTTAACATGTTCAAGTAGCCAATCAGTATTCAACTCTCTAATTATCTTGTGGTCTTTTTTCTTTATAATTTGTTCCATTTATTTGAATTAGTATCCAAAGAAGGATTTCAAATGGTCCATATGTCTCTTAACTCTCTTTTTAATCTATAAATTCCTCTCTCCTATTTTCCCCCTGCAAATCCTTCATTGACAATACCTGACTGTCATTAGATTCCCCACAGCCTAGAAATTACTGATTACATCCCCGCGGTGTCATTGAGTAAAGCAACATTTTCCAACAATTTTTACCTATCTATTTATTTAAGATAATCTTTATTTTTTAAAGATGTATTTATTTATTTATGCATAGAACTGGGGTGTAAACCACAGGTTCAGAGGGTGAGAGGACTCACCAGAGACAGAGTGGGGAGCAGAACAGGTGGATTTACTGAAATAAACTGCTAAGGGGAGCAGCAGGAGAGTCAGGAGAGGTTTGCTGTGCCATGTGGGTCAGCTCCCTGGCCAGGAACCTAATTCAGGCCACAGCTGTGATAGCGCTGAGACTTAACCCCTAGGCCACCAGGGAGGCCCTCCAACAATAGGTATGCCAAATTTATCACAAAAAATATAAAACAAACTTATAGTAAAAAATTATTTCATTTTTCTTATTCAAGTGTAACTGCACATGCTGCGTTTCTTCCTGCACCCTTATCTATGTGCCTATGCAGTGTTAGAGGCACAGGAGTGAGAACACAGACAATGCCCCACTGTTAGCAAACTAGGGGGAACTAGGTAATATCCGAGCAGATAGCATTCCTTCTGGGGGTGCTGGGAGAATTAAGGGAAAACCTGTACATTGAGCTCCCAGGCCACAGAAGCTCTTAATGGCTGTGAGTGCTCCCGGCAGTAGGTTGGCCTTTCCCCCTCCTCCTGTTTCTTCCCTTTCCCATTCCTGTTCCACAGCCCCCCAGAAATCACTCTATTTCCTCCATGTGTCTATAGTTAGTTCATCCATCTAGTCCCTCCACAGTCTCTGAGCAACCTCCTTGAAGCTGGCCCCAGGGCAGGGCCTGGGGACTCAGACACAATGGAGACAGTCTGGTGGGGGGATTTGGACTTTACAAGCTATTCTTTTATTTTTTTTAAAGATTTGTTTATTTATGCATACAAGCTGGGGTACAGGCCAGAGGCTTGGGGCAGCGAGAGGGTTCACCAGAGACAGAGTGGGGAGCAGAACAGGCAGATCGATGGAAATACACTGCTGAGGGGAGCAGCGGGCGAGGCAGGAGAGGTCTACCGCGCCATGTGGGAATGTCCCAGGCTGGGTGTTGAACCCAAGTCGTCGCTGCCACCAGCACCACAGCGCAGCATAGCGCCTAGCCTAACCGCTGCGCCACTAGGGAGGCCCTACAGGCTATTTTTTTTTTTTAAAGAGATTTATTTATTTATGCATACAAGCTAGGGTGTAGGCCAGAGGGGAGGAGGGCGTTGTTGAGAGGGTTCACCAGAGACAGTGGGGCAAAGAATAGGCAGGTCCACTGCAATACACTGCTGAGGGGAGCAGCGGCTGAGACAGGAGAGGTCTGCTGCGCCATGTGGGAAGTTCCCTGGGTCACATGAACTGCAGTGGCTCTGGATAGCTTCAATAGTGCTGAGACTTAACCCCTTGCACAACCAGGGAGGCCCTACAGGCTATTCTTAGAAGCAACTATGGTCCTTGGAACAGTAGAGGAGGTGAAGGTGGAGAAGGAAGTCTTTTCAGAGAAGGGAACCTTGCACTTAGGTTCTAAAGGCAGAAAGAGTATACAAAGGAGAATAATTCCGACTGAGGAAACTGTGGCCAAGGAACGGAGCAAGCAAGAGCCTGCCCCGTGCCACCAACTGCCAGGCAGCCCTGACCTTCCCTCCTGTGAAGGACAGGAGGTGCCTGGCCTTGGTCCTCTGTGCCACCACCCTAACCCTCTCTCCGAGTCATCCCTTGTCTCTCCCATCAAAAAGCCAAATCTTCCTTTGACCCAGAGGCTCTAGCCCCCATTCCTCTCTCCTCCCTTTCGCAGCCAAACTTCCCCCAAGAGCTGTCTACACACTGTCTTCCTTTTCTCACTTCCCACTTACTCCTCAACCCACTCCCATCTGCTTCCACCCCCGCCTGCCACTGAAATAGCTCTTGCTGAGGTCCCAGTGGCCTCCGGCTCCTCAAAACAGGCAGGTTCTTGTCAGCCTCTTGTGTTGACCTCTTAACAGGATCCCACATGACTGGCCACTCCCTCCGTCTAGGAACTTTCTAGTCCCTAGCCTCCAGGGACTGTGGTTTTCCTGGTATCTTTCTCCCTCACTAGCTGCTCTTCTTGGTCTTCAGCCCAAATGTCAGGGTTCGGTCTTCTCCCTCCAGATGCTCTTCTGTGCCTGCTCCACAATTATTATCCATCCCCTGGGGTTTGGCCCACACCTCTCACCTCTGACCAAGATACCCCACTGCCCACAAGGCCTCTACCTCAGGCATGTCGAAAAGTACCACAAACTCCACCTGTCGCAAACCTTCATTGCCTCTGCCACGTGATCCACTTCCAGGAAAACTTTCCCCAAGGTCTGGCTCCTCCATGCACCCACTTCCACAGCCAGAAACCCAGGAGTCATCCGGGCATCTCCCAGCCAGGGCCTGAGCTACTCACACCATCATTCCTCCCCAGGTCTGCTGCTCCCCACCTCCATTCCGGCCCACCCTGCTGTACCCCCACATCCTATTGTGACCTCTATGAGTCACCAGAGTTCTCCTTTTAAGACACAAATTGGATTATGTTCCCTCCTGCTCAAAGCCTCTTAATGGCTTCCAGTTACAGGATGAAGAGGAAAATGGTTAACTTGGCTCACAGGTAGGGTTACCTAAGCTGACAACCTTACAGAGGTCCCCTCTTTCCCAGGCTGTTCCCTCTCCCTTCAGGCACTCAGACCTTCTTTAGCACCTAAAGCAACAGGCTCCCTCCTCAACCTCTATTAGCACTTAGCTTTCCACTCACTGTCAGCATTTCCCGGCTCCCTCCTCCTGTGCTGGTCAAAGTCTACTCCTCTTCAGAACTCTGCCAAATCACTCCTTCCATCACTCCATCCAAGGAGAAAACCTCTTCCCAACCCCTCAGACTGACAAGGTCAGCTTCCATCAAACCCCCATAAGAACTGTGTAACTTTCCTCCCAGGTATTTTCACCTGCTTATCAATCTTCATTTAATACTGTGCCCTAGGAACAAGGACCATATTAGGTTTTGCCTTAGCTCCTAGCTAAACACATAGTTGGCTATCAAACACATTTTTAATTTTTTGTATTATGTATATATAACAAATCAAAGGAAAAGTCAAAATAGTGAAAAGAATCCCCACATACCATTACTTAGACAGGGGATTATGTTGATCATTGTTAATATCTAGTAAATTTCTGCTGAACTATTTTAAAATGCCTTAGAGTTTGCATGACAGTCCACTCCTAAATACTTCAGGAAATTTTTTACTACAATATGATAATAGCTTTCATAGTTAACAGTTAACAATAATTCCTTAATGTCATCTAATACCCAGCCCATATACAAATTTTCCTCGTTGCCTTCCAAAATGGTTTATATGCATTAAGTTTGTTCCAACCAGGATCCAGACAAGATCCAGGGTTCAACTGATTATGAATCAATGTCTGATTTATGTCTCAAAGTCAGTTGTTGAGTTGCTAAAGTATCTTAAATAAATTACAGACATCATGTCCCACCTTCTAGATTTCTCTGATTGCTTCCTCATGGTGTTGTTGATCTTGGATTTCCTGTAAACAGGAAATTAGATCTACAGGCTTAATTAGATTTAGATTTAGGTTGACTCTATTGGCAAAAACCCTTCGGGGGTGAGGGAGATGCTTCCACCCTCACTGCACTTCACAGGGGCCTCCTCCGTGCCTGCGATCCATGCTGAGCGATGGCGTGATGAGTAGGTCTCATTGACAACAGCTGACAGCTTTATTAAGAAGACGCATCTTCTTCCTTTAGAGTTAGGAAGTAATCGTGGGGTGATCTTTGGAATCAATGTGTTTGTGATACATGAATGAAGTCAGCATGGCTGAGCAGTGGTGAGGACGATGGCAGGGCCCAACTTGATAAGTAATTTGGACTTCATCCTGTAGGACGGGGGGAAATTACAAGTCACTGTTTAGCAAAGGAAATTACATGGTCACATTTGGGAAGGGGAAGGGGTGGGGAGGCAAGAAGGGAATAGGGAACTAGTATCTCAGGATTGGTCAGCCCAAACCCAGCACTATGCCAGATGCTGGTTGTACTCAGTTTTAGTGAAAACTTTACTGTGTTTAAAAGAAAAATCCTATTTTCCAGATGAGGAGAATCGAGGCTCTGCTGGGTTCAGCCATGCACCCAAGTTCACAGCGAGATGGTGGAGACCTAAAGGAAGGCAGTGACTTTGAGTGTGGACCAGTACTGGCAGGAGAATCAGCAATGCTTGTAACCAGCAGGCTGTGGAAAAGGGGGGCACCGGAACCCTGGCTGAAGCTGAAGCTCCCCGCAGGTACACGGCATGGCAGGCCTCAGGAAGAGATGCAGGTTAGGCGGAGGAGAGATGAGCTCCCGCTCTGTGCTCCCCAGATGTCTCCAAGCTGCTCTCTTGAGAAATGGTGTTTACAGCATGACAATGTCTATAATTTGGCTTCCGGCATGACTCGATAATTAGCTTAAGTTATCCCTCATTGGCATTTCATTCAAAGCAAGGACACCCTTCCATTCATTCTGAGGAGGCCTGTTTTCTGAGAATGTTATGGGGTGAGCGTGGACCTGGAGCTGTAGGGTCTCTCTCTCTCCATTGAGATGGGCCAGAGACTGAAATCAGGGGGTGGGTGAGCTGCCTCTTTTCTCAGTTAGTCTGTCTGTGGCTGGGGCTTGGAGATGTGGCTTCCCCTCAGAGAGGGAGCTGCATGAGGGAGGGGTTCTGGAACCTGACATGCAATGCTGAGGGGGAGTGTCGTCCAGAATGTTGAGCCGTGTGAGGGACACAGGCACCAGGGAGGTGGAAGGTGAGCAGTCATTGGGGAGCAGTTGCCCAGCTCTGCTACAAGGATGCTTAGGGCTGAAAGAGGGCTTAGTTTAGGGCAAGTGGGGCATATGGGAACTTTTTGATATAAGAGGTTCAACAGTGGCCTCCCTGGTGGCGCAGCGGTTGGGCGCTGCGCTGTGGAGCTGTCGGCAGCAGCGATGGAGTTTGACGCCCAGCCGGGGAGAATCCCACATGTGCGGCAGACCTCTCCTGCCTCACCCACTGCTCCCCCTCAGCAGTGTATTTCTGATCTGCCTGTTCTGCTCCCCACTCTGTCTCTGGTGAACCCTCACGCCGCCCCACACCTCTGGCCTGTACCCCAGCTTGTATGTATAAATAAATGAATCTTTGGGAAAAAAAAAAAAAGAGGTTCAACAGGGTAGATTTTATGAGACTTGGTGACCGATTCAGAAAAGACACAAGGGAGCGGAAATGTTGAGGAGGAATCTCAGGTTTTTGTCTCAGGCGAGAATGGAGGTTATTGACGGAATGGACACCTACAAGAGGAAGGGATGGGGAGATGTCCTGTGCGGTTTTGGTCTCAGTTCACAGAGCCAAACCTAAGTGGGCATGATCTAGGGGGCCTGAGGAAGAAGGTTTGGGGCCAGAGAGCAGTCAGGATGAAGCAACAGGCACAGTCAAGGTGGAAATTGCTGGCGTGAACAAGTTTGTCCAAGGAAAGTCAAGTGGCTCCAGAAGAGGACCCTGGCAGGATGGGGGGAGGGGGTATGGACTTCAGTGAAAGTGGCTGGGAAATGCAAGAGGTGTGGGGTGGGGGGGCAGTCACGGGAATCAAGTGTCACGTGGTAGTTAAGGTTAAGTAAGCCGTGACTGAGGAACTACTGACCTTAGCAATTCTGCATAAACCAGTAGGAGGTTGGGAAACCCAACTTCTTAGCAAAAACACAGAAATGGAAGGGATTACCTGGAGTTGGAGCCCTGGGTCCAAGAAAGAAAAACGTAGCTGTCTCCCAGCAGGAACAGGCACTAGATACAGCACCCACTGGGTGCCATGAGTAAGCCATCAAGAGGGACCTCCTTCTACCTCTGTTCTGGTCACTGGTTCCTCAGAGCAGAGCATGAGTGTATCAGCTTGGTGAGACTTAGCCCAACATCTCAGCTGCACAGAGCTCAAAGACAGAGGCTCTGAATGACGTCATTAGGTGCACTTCCTAAATGTTTACTGAGCACCTAGAAGGCCAAGTCCTAGCCTCTTGGATACAGCCACAAAATCCACAATAATCCCATCTTCGTGGCATTTACATTAGAGGGGAAAGACTGACATCAAAAAACAATGAAAGAATGAATAATGCAGAAATTAAAGACAAAGAGAAAATGTAAGAAAGATGGTGAGTAAGGAAGGAGGGTGCAGGCTGCAGTTTTAAGTGGGGCATCACTGGGATCCCACAGAGAAGGCAGGAGTGTGGCTGGGGTGCACAGCCAAGAGGCAGCCCTGTGGCTGCAGCACATGGGTGGGGGGCAGAGGGGAGACCAACTGAAGGGACTAGGGAGGCAGACCTTGTGGGTCCTGCCAGGACTCTGGCAGCCCCCTGAGAGCAAAGTCTGGAGGACTTGGGGCCTGGGGGTGACCTGACCATCTTATAGCTTAACAGGACCACTCCGGCCACTGTTCAGGGCCTAGATGGCAGGGGCAAGGGTGGAGGCCTGTGAGGAGGCCACTGCCATAAACCAGCCACAGGAGTGAGGGTGGGGAGTCATCAGCCCCCCGTGTTTTGTGAAGGGAGAGCTGGCAGGATTTGCCGCAGAGTGCATGAGGGAGAGGGAAAACTAGTGATTCCAAGTTTGGGGCTTGAACTAGAAAGATCAGTTCCAACCACTTAGATAGAGAAGGCTGAGGGTAAAGCAGCTGGTGTGAGGGGAAAGGGGCGATGAGAATTCTGGGGTAGGTCACATGAAATAGGAAGGGGGACACTGAACAGCCACAGCCTCCCAAAAATGACCACAGCAGACTGGGCAGGATTTCAGCAGAAGTGAGGGAGCCAGAGAGGAACCCTAAGTTACACACAGTGGAGGCAGCCTTGGCAGCTCCTGCTTGACAAAGCACAGAGGGGAGAGGGGAGAGCAGTGGAGGGACAAAGAAAAGTGGGGTCTGTAGGGCTGGAGGTGTCCTGGGCCCATTTGGAAGCTGGGGGGAAAGCCCTGTGAGGGAAAGGTTGCAGATCATAATAAAGAGAACCCATGAGAAGGAGGAGAAATGGGTCCCTCTACAGGGCTGGCCTAGAAAAGTAGAGATTCAAGTTCAAAGTGCTGAGAGTCTGAGCCAGGGTCAGGGACCAGTGGGAAGGATTCCTGAGATATCTTGACTGAAGTGATGGCCAAAGGCCGGAGAGTGGGAGGATTTTGAGCCGAATCCCGAATCTCCCAGCATCTGGAAGTCCTTCCAGTCCTCCAAGTCCAGGCTTCCTCAAGTCACACCACTTCAGCCCCCAGCCCCACCCCACCCCTGCCCTGAATCAGGTCTGCTGCACCCCAGAACCCTTAATACTCTGAGCACAGGCTCATTCCTGAACCCAAATTCCCACAGCTGCGTCCTCCACTTCTGCCTATGACCACAACGGGAGGACACTGCACCCAGCCCCAAGTGGCTCCCTCGCCTATTCTCCACCTGAGCCCTCCTTCAGCAATGGCTTTGCTTCCTGTTTCAGAGCTGGCCGGGAGAATACAGGCACAGGTGCCACACTATATAAGATTCCACTTTTATGACGTTCTAGAATAAGCTCCACTAATCTATTGTGATCCATCATGGTAGAAATCACATCAGCAGGCCTCCCCATGGCGCAGCGGTTGGGCACTGCGCTGTGGAGCTGTTGGCAGCGGTGACACGAGTTCGACACCCCGACCGGGGAGATTCCCACATGGCGCGGAAGACCTCTTCTGCCTTGCCTGCTGCTCCCCTCAGCAGTGTGTTTCCGTCCTGTTCTGCTCCCCACTCTGTTTCTGGTGAGCCCTCTCACCACCCCACACCTCTGGTCTGTACCCCCGCTTGTATGCATGCATGCATAAATAAATAAATCTTTAAAGGAAAAAAAAAAGAAATCATATCAGCGTTGCCCCAGGGCTAGGAGAATGCTTGCAGTGGGGTCTGAAGGAAACTTCTGGGGAGATGGAGATGCTCTATGTCTTTATTGGGATGGTGGTCACACGGCAGACATCTGTCAAAAGCCATCACTTGTACACTTAAAACATATGCATTTTACTATATGTAAATTATACCATTAAAAAGTTGATTAAAAAACAGAGAATTTTTTAATATATGCCATCAAGCAGAAATGCCCCCCCCACCCCATACACACATTCGTCTGTCCCACCCTTTGCTTCCTCCCTGGGGGCGGGGGTGGGGTGGGGGGATGGAGTGCCCTCAGGTCCACCCAAACTCTCAGGCTGCAGCCTCTCCTACTGAAACTCAGGCCTCGCCCCTGACCTTGGCTCTGCCTCCTCTCTCTGGGTCCCAGTCTCCTTCTAGCTCACAGCCCCGCCCCTGGGCAGGAGATTTACACTCCTCTCCCTCCTTACCACAATCTGCCACCACCCACTCTGTCTTGCTGGACCAGTCACCCTTCTCTGAGACACTTGCCTCCTTCCTTCCTTCCTCCTCCCCGGTTTCCATGACACCACTTTCTCGGGGGTTTCCCCTCCATCTCTGGATGCTCCTCGGGCTCTGCGCCTGATTTCTCTCCCTCTGCCCCTTCCCCTTAAATGATGCTGTGCCCTGGGCCACTGGCCATAGCCTTCTGCTCTCTGCACCTCACGACCTCCAGTATGAGCCAGGGTTTCAGTTACCATCTACTGCTGACAGTACTTAAAGAATCTCTGGCAGAGGGGTAGACAGAATATTACATATGCTTCAAAAGTCTTTTATAATTTTTAAAGAGATGCAGCCCTCTTCTGGGATGGTCTACTGGACCAAAAATTCATCAGGCCCCAACCTGAACTCATCAACTCCCCATCCTGCCTCCCTTCCCTTCTTTGGGACTCCTGTTATTTTAGACAGGAACATGGGACTCACCCTCCCACTCCATGACCATCAACTATCAATTACCCTTCTCTCAATTTCACCTGACACATCCCCTCTGTCCATCCCCACAGATACTGCCGAGTCCAGTGCTCTTCCTCACTCCCAGAGATGGCCAAACCTTCACCCATTCACCATCTAGCCATCCATTCATTAACTGAGCACCTATTATGTGCCAGACATTGATTCAGGTGCTTGAGATACATCAGTGAACACAACTTGGACTCAACATCTAACTCTCGCAATCATTTCAGAAGTTGCTCCATCTTCCATGTAACCCCCGTGACCACCAGCTCTGCTGCAGCCACAGTGGACTTTGCAACGTGTGCATTTGCTCAGCCTCTGCCAGCGGACCCCAAGCTGGAGTCAAGTCTAGGCCACTTGTGAGGCACCCTGATCCCCTCCCTCTCCTTTCTAGTCTTCCTTCACCAAACACTTGTACCCCGGACACAGCAGGATGCTCGTGCCAGCACCTGCATTTGCTGGTCCTCGGTCTGTGATGCTTCGCACCCCTGCTCCTCAGCAAATGGCTGGTCACCTTCAAGTTGTAGCTTAGACCCCAGCTTTCCCAAGGAGCCTTGTCCAACATTCCCAGGCAGAATCTGGGGTACCTCCAGGGCTCCCTCTGTACATGACCCCTCTCCAGGAGACACAACACTGCATGCCTGGTGCAATCTGCCTGCGCTCCCACCAGTCTTTCCTCTCCCTGAGTGCCTCCCAGGCTGCAACCTGCATCCACCAACATCACCAGCGCCTGGTTCAATATCTGGCATGTAGTAGGGGTGGCAGATTAAATAAATGACAGCGAATTAATAGTAGTGTCACAGATAGGCAGAGGCTTGGGCAGAAGGGGACAATGAGTTCTGAACTAACCCCAGAATAGCCCCCTTATCAATAAGCTAGATGAACCCCTTAGCTAAGAGCGGGGCTCCAGTCCTGCTTCTGCACCGCTTGGCTGTGTGCTCTTTGGAGTCTCTGAGCCTGTTTCCCTTCCTGTCAGATGGGGGCAAGACTAGATCCTACCGTTGCACAGGGCATGTGAGATGCCAGCACCATACCTGGCATGCCTGCTCTCATCAAAAGCGAACTGTCTCCACCCCCGATTATTGAGTTCCGTTCACTTTCTGAACCACCATATGTGTAAAATGAGGTGCATACCTTGAATATTCCTATGAAAATGAAATAAGATAATACAGGTAATACATATGCTAAATATTTAGTAACTGTGAGCTATTGATATTTTCAACTCTGGTCCAAGCCTCTTTTGTATGGTTTCACCATATAGACCTCTTTTGGTTTTTATGTTTGCCAGTATTCATTGGACTTTCAGTATTAATTTTGAAAACTTAACTTTCATCTTCTTTCTGATTTTATTATTTTTTTCAAGAAATATTCCTCTATTGTAAGATTTTTATTTTATTTATTTTTGTATAGAAGAACTGGGGTATAGGCCAGAGGTGTGGGGGGGTGAGAGGATGCACCAGAGACAGAGTGGGGAGCAGAACAGGCAGATTGATTGAAATGCACTGCTGAGTGGAGCAGCGGGAGAGGAAGGAGAGGACTGCTGTGCCATGTGGGTCAGCTCCCTGGCCGGGAATCGAACTCAGGTCACTCAGGCCACTTTGCTGTAGAGGGCCATAGCGGTGGTAGTGCTGAGACTTAACCCCTAATCCACCAAGGGAGCCCCTTCTTTTTGATTTTAAAATGCAATATTAAATCACAAACAATTCAATATTTCATAATGATCTCTTTTTACAAATGTGTTCACTTCATTGCTATCTGATCTTCCCAGTAGAGTCACATCTCCTTCTAGAAGTAAAAAATAAATAAAAAACCAAGAAGGAACATAAAGTAGTGCATTTTGTTAAAGTGTGCTCTAGACTTTTGGAGCTCTAGATTCCACCTATGGACACCTGTCTAGAAATATTTCTGCCTTAGAAGGGATTAAATAGTTAAATAGTTTGAATCTAAGCAGAATAGGAAAAATAACTAAAATAGCCAAACATTACTGAAGAATTTCCCCTCATTTGTAGTCAACTGATTTCTCTTAGAATTTGAAATTTATTTCAAGAAGTAGGGCACTATGGACAACTTCCAGTCCACATATATTTACATATTTATATATAAATATATATATTTATATATTTATAAAGGGTTTTGTATACATCGGGCACCATAAGGAATAGAAACTGCATCTTGTTTGGGAGAATAGCACAGAACCTTCAACAGAGAACTTTCTTTAGGTGGGGCTACAAAATCAAGTCAACTCCTTAAATAACTGCCTCTGGCAGGCTTTAATAGAAGGTCAAAGCAAGACAGCAAAGAACATGTACTCTGGGCTATGTTTGAGCTAGAATCGAGCACTATATTCAGAGGAGGGGGTCCCTAATACAAGCTGTCCCCTTAACCTGGAGGGTCTGGGAAAGAAATGTCCAGGCTTGCCTAAAAATTAGTTAAAGTAAGTGAGCTGTTGCTGTTATTAGTGCTAGTGTCATCATCATTGTCACCCTCATCATTATAGGTGTCCGACCTTGCCTCCTGGCCCTCCTGTCCCCTAGTGCTATTCTCCACTTTTCCTCCCTTCTCACCTCCCAATCCATGCTTAGCCCAAGGCAGTCAGCCTCCATGTCCAGCAGTGCCTGGAACTTTCCAGGCTGAGGTCAGGAGGGACCACCTGCTTGCAGAACTCCGCCCTCCCTTAACTTCTCAATGGCTGTGACCCTGGCATCACTTCCTTCTCCTTAAATATCCCTCTCTGACTTTCATGCTGTGAGTTTTCCTGCTTCTTGGGACAGCTTCTGCCCTTTCACTCTGGGCATCTCCATTCCAGGCAGTGCTGAGTTGGACCCAGACAATCTACTGTCCCCTGAGCAGCAGCACCCACGCCCCAATACCCACTCACACTAGCTGTGGACAGATGAGCTCCATCTACCAAATCCCCCAGGATGCACCTTTGGGAGCATTTCCTCCATCCTGCCTTGGCAAGCAGTCCCACCTCTGGTCTCAATATCCCACCTTCTTAACATACTCACACCCAGCTCTCATTTCATTCCCTGTTTCTGCCAGACTCAAATCCTGGTCTTTCCACCAGACTCTTAGATATCTCCTCCCACCTGCCATTCAGGTGTGTGCTTTGGATCAGTCACAGGACGTGACCTGGGAACTTGTTAGAAATGGTAGATCTCAGGGCCTCCCTGGTGGCACAGGGGTTAAAGTCTTGGGGCTATCAAGCTAGTGCCAGCCACTGTGGCATGAGTTCGACCTAACCCACATGGCGCAGCAGACCGCTTCTGTCTTGCCCACTGCTCCCCTCAGCAGTGTATTTCAGTAGATCTGCCTGTTCTGCTCTCCACTCCGTCTCTGGTGAATCCTCTCATTCCTGCACCTCTGGCCTACACCTTAGTTCTTGTATGTATAAATAGATAAAAAAGAAATCTTAAAAAAAAAAAAAGGCGGGCCTCTCCGGTGGCGCAGCGGTTAAGCGCTGCGCTGTGGAGCTGTCGGCAGCGGCGACGCGAGTTCAACCCCCGGCCAGGGAGAATCCCACATGGTGCGGCAGACCTCTCCTGCCTCGCCCGCTGCTCCCCTCAGCAGTGTATTTCTGATCTGCCTGTTCTGCTCCCCACTCTGTCTCTGGTGAACCCTCTCGCCGCCCCACGCCTCTGGCCTGTACCCCAGCTTGTATGCATAAAAAAAAAAAAAAAAAGGCAGCTCTCAGGCCCTGGACCTACTGAATGAGAATCTGCATTTTAATAAGACACGTAGGGATCCACATTTACTTTAAAGGTTGAAAATTGCTGTCTAATCAATCTCCTAACCTCTAGCCTCCCTCCCAACCTAACTATTTGCAGACTTGGCAACCAATGTGCAAATATGGCCAGGTACCCCTTACTTAAAAGCCCTTTGTGGCTCCCCACTGCCCTCAGGATAGACTTACAAATAGTTTAGCAAGACATCCAAGGTCCCCTTAATCTGGGTTTGCCTAAGCCTGCCTCTCTAACCGCTGCCTCCTGCTGCTGCCCTACCACTCACATCTGCCACAGAGCACAGTGCACAACGTCAGCAGGTCCTCTGCGGGTCCTGCCTCGGTGCCTTCGAACATGTTGACGCCATGTGTCCTGAATGCTCGTCTGTCCCTTATCTGCCCATAAACCTTCCTTCACCCACTTGGGCCTAGCTCAGGCCTTCCCGACTCCACAAACAAACACAGTTACTTCCTTTCTGCTTGTGTCAGCACTGTTCTTAGCACTATCTCAGCCCTTATCATCTTGAATTGAAATTATTTCTCTTTGTGTTACTCCCTCCAGCCCTGGTGCTATCTGTATATTTCCTATAGCCTACCCACAAGGATTCAATGAACTGTTTGCTTGAAAGACTAATAATACAACTTTTTCCAACTCTAGATAGCAACTAGAAAAAGAGAGATGAAGATGAGGCTTCAGGAGGAACTGGTGGAAAAGAGGAACATGGCAGGGCAACTGTCAACCCTCTGCCTGGAAACTTCTGTGGGAGCATAATCGTCAACCACAGAATGTTAACTCCAAGGGGATTTTCAAGATTCAGTCACCCAACCCAAATGACAGAGAGGGCAACTACTTTTTCCAAGGTCATACTGCTGTTTAGAGGAAATGGTGGGACTAGATTCCAAGTAGCTCTGGGAAAAGGTTAGGCAGATGACTACTCTGCCCCACCATCCTTTTTTAAAAAAGATTTATTTATTTATGTATACAAGCTGGGGTGCAGGCCAGAAGTGTGGGGTGGTGAGAAGATTCACCAGACACAGGGTGGGAAATAGAACAGGCGGCTTGGACTGAAGTACACTGCTGAGGGGAGCAGCGGGCAAGGCAGGAGAGGTCTGCTGCCCCATGTGGGAAGCTCCCTGGCCAGGTATAGAACTCATGCTGCAGTGGCTGTGGATAGCTTCATAGTGCTACACTTAACCCATTGAGCCACCAGGGAGGCCCTGCCCTACCATCCTAAACACTACTAACATCTTGGTTGGCAGGTGTTGTCCAAGTCCTGCAGATTGGAGGGGATACAATTATTTCCATTTTACATACTGGCACTCTGGATCACGTTATTAGCCAAAGGCAGAGGCAGGATTTGACACTAGCAGTGAGTTCTTTCTGTAAAAAGTCTGAAAAGCCAAAACCCCCACCCTGCAGAGTCACTGTTTACATTAATCATGACTACTGACCTAATGCCTGGGGAAACCCCCACTCCCACCAGTTTCTCTTTAAAACGAGCTTCTATGCCCCTTGCACAGGATGTCTGACTTAGGAAAGAACCCTTACACCCACCCTCTCCCCAACCAGGTCTACTAGAGAGACCAAGGCAGAGTCATATAACCTTTGAAGGGGAAACCACCCTCTCTGTGACTAGTACCTGACAGTATAGCTGCTTACATCCACCCTGACTGCTACTACCAGTCCCATTCTGGGGTGACGAAACTGAGGGTCCCAGATAACCCGTGGCCAATCAGCAAGTGGCAGCACCAGGAGTCGAACCCTTGTCATCTGATGCTAGAGTCTCCCCTACTCCTCCTCCCCTTTCTCTTTGGCCCTGTTTGGCTCTCCCACCTAGCAGGTACACTACCTAAAGCCTCTGACTGGCTGGGTTACCTCTGGGATGCAACTTAACCTCTCTGAACACCCCCCAAGGTCAGACGCTTGGCTTTCCGGGGAGAAAGCGGTATGCAAACCAGAAGCAAACCCACGGGCGCGGGCGCAGTTTTTTTCTCGGCGCCCGGGGCTTTCTAATGACCAAGTTGGGGGGGGGGGGGAGCCCCAGCTCCGAGGACGGGTGAAACCAAGCTCCCGGCCGGCTAGCAGAAGCGAAACCTCAATTATTTTCAGCCTCCCCCGCTCCGTTCTGGGAACCAGCGAGCCTGTTTTCGTGGAAAACCGCACGGCAGCAGCCGCCTTGGGCTCCGGGCTCGCCGGATCCCAGCACGAAGTCCACGGCCGGGAGGCGCGGGGGCCGGGGCGGTCGGGCCCGAGCAGCAGCGCGACGCGCGCTTCCGCCCCGCTCGGCTCCGGCAGCAGCCCCACAATCCCCTTCTGGCTCCGGGGACGGGCGGGGCGGGGCGGGGCGGGCCGAGCGGGCGGAAATAATTTTCTGTTTGGTCCTCTCTGCCCCAGTCCCTTAACCGCGGGACTCTGGAGACCCGCGACGAAGCCGGAGGCGGGAAGCTGGGGCGGGAACGCACTGCCCTGGCACACTGAGAGAGGCAGAGAGGGGACCCCAGGGATAGAGCGCCTACTGTGTGCCAGAGGATTTTCGTTAAATCTTCGCCAATGCCTTTGCCCGGAGTCAGCGCCCCATTTAAGAGCGACAGGCTGAGCCTGTGATAGTTAAGTCACTCGCCAAAAATTGCACAGCCAAGATCAGCGCACAACCCCATCCAGTGCTCAGTTCCCCCTAGGACAGCAAGTTGAACTTGAACCACTTGTTGGCCTACTCCTACTCTTGCCGTGTGTGTGTGTGTGTGTGTGTGTGTGTGTGAGAGAGAGAGAGAGAGAGAGAGAGAGAGAGAGAGAGAATATCGGCACATAGTAGGTGCTCAGGAAACCATTGAAAGATGGAGAACGAACGTGACAGCTCAGCCTGGGGAGCACCCGCCGCGAATACAACCCAGTCCGCGGGGCACTGGGTTTCACCAGACCTCAGAAGCAAACACTGCGGTGGGCGGACTTCCCAGTTCGGCACAGGCACTTCACTAACACGGTGGCGGAGCCGCTTTCGGGCAAGTCACTTCATCCGCAACTCACTTGCTCTGCCTATAAAATGGGATTAACACCCACCCAAAGGGCTGTCCGGAGGGTTAAGCGAAACAGTGTCTTCCAACGCACTTACTAAACGCACAAGCAGCCTCACCGGTTATTTCCACAGCCTTCGGGCAGTGCCCCCGCACGGTGCGAGGACCCGAGACAAAGGGTCCTCGGCCCCAGTCCCCAGGTCGCCCACTTCTGGACGCACGGTCCAAAGGGCCTTCGAGTGACCCCGGTCCCGCGAAGCCCAAAACTGCGGCAACTTCGGTCGCTCTCAGTTCCGAAAGCACATACTCAAATATTCCGACTCCCGTGCAGTTAGGGCTAGTACGTTTGCATTTCATTTTCTTAAGGTTTTATTCTGGTTAGTAAAAGCAATTCGTTAGAAACTCCTAAGTGAGACCTCGCGTCCGTGTTCAGCTTTTCATATGCGCTGAGTTCATAAAGCTGACCGAGATTCGGGTGAGTGGCATTCCTCGCGGGGATCCAGGCTCTTGGACCGCCCGCGACAAACCCCATGCTCTCGGTCCCCTCCTCCCCGCGCGGAAGCGACAAAGACTGGCCTCCCTCCGCCCCGCCCATTTAGACAGAGCCTCTTCGTCCTGGTAGCCCTCCGTGATTTCCGAATCCCTGCAGGAGCGAGGGGAGGTTGGGGGCTGTAGCCAGAGCTCCGCTCCCCCGACCTCCCCAAACACCAGCCTCGCCGGGATTAAGGGAGTAAATCCCTGACGCCACAGACCAGGTCAAGGACAAGTTCTCCCCCGCCCTACTCCCCCCTCGGGGGCGGGGATTCACCCCCCTTCCCGGATGAAAGGTACTAAATAGACCCGAGGGGAGGGGTGGCGGCGGGCCCAGGCCCCTTGATGTTCCGGTTGAACAGGTGCTGGTGAAAAGGAGGCGGTCCCGGCGGAAGAGTCGGCCAGGGGGCCTGTGCACCAAAGGAAGGGGCAGCCTCTTCCAACTCGGGTCCCCCTGCCAGTCTTCTCCTCTCCTCTCCGTCTGCCCCTCCCCCGCAGGAAGCGTTCCCAGCCGCGAGGTCTTTGAAGTGTGGCTGAAGCCCCCAGGGTTGCCTTCTCCCCTCAGCCACCCCACCTCCTTGAGAGAGTGTGACCTTTAGTCTCTGAGGGCGTCTACCCCTCGTTTAGGAGGTAGGGGGGTTAGAGTTCATCTCCCGTGCCCACACAGGTCTTGGGGGAGAACCCTTCGGGCTGACGCCCCGTCACTTCTCCCCTAGAACCCAATCTCAGGGACTTTAATTCTTTAGGGTGCTGTGTGAGTTTACACTGTGTTGCATGACTGCCTAGAGGTCAAGTGTAACCTGTAGTTCCTGAGCGTCTCTTTAGTCGTGGGTCTCTAAGCCCTCCTGTAGGGCTGGACCTGGGGGCTGTGTCTGCGAGGTGTGGCTGGGGAGCAGGTTGTGTCTGTGGGTGCCTGGAGGGGTCCGAGTCCCTGTGTGAGCATGCTGTCCGAGCTGGAACAAGTTCCCCGAGGGCAGGAATACCTGTTCTAGTCCCGCGGCTGCACACAGTATGCATTCAATAAATACTTGTTGAGTGAACAAATGTCTGCGTGTGTCTACCCTGCAGAGGGTCCTCGAAGACAGAGCCCTCGAGCGGCCATCCAAAGAGCCCTCCAGACACGGAGGGTCGAGCAGCCCACGTCTCTTCTGCTCTTTTTAGCACCCCCTTCCCCTGCTCTCCACCTTCAAGTTTCCTTGGGGTGAAGAACAGAGGCAGAGACGAAGGCTTGAGCTGAGGGGGCTGGAGAGTGGGAGACCCGGGGCCCGAGAAGGAAAAGCAGGCAGAGGAAGGTTTAGGAGCGACAACCGAGAGCGGTAGAAAGAAAAAGAAAGAGGGAAGATCAGCGCGGAACAAACCGGCGAAAAGCTCCCTACCAAGCCAGGCTTTGTTCCCTGAACCTAAGACTTTACCCGGCGGCGGGCGGCGGGCGGGCCGGGAGCGAGCTAGCGGAGGCGCGCGGCCATGGCTGCCGCGGCCGGGCAG
>PVIJ01005746.1:0-28326 GCA_004024925.1 Scalopus aquaticus | reverse complement strand
GGGGGCGGCCAGACAGAGCGAGCGAGGAGGAGGAGGAGGACGCCGAGGAGGAGGAAGGAGGAGGCAAAGAAAAGAAGCGGCGGCGGCGGAGGAGGAGGGAGCGAGGAGGCGCGCGGCCCCCCGCTCCCTCCCTCCCCCCCTGACCCCCGACCCCCGCCGGCCGGCCCCCCGCCCCAGCCCCGGAGGGAGCTCATGGGAGTATGAAGGAGATGGTAGGAGGCTGCTGCGTATGTTCGGACGAGAGGGGCTGGGCCGAGAACCCGCTGGTCTACTGTGATGGGCACGCGTGCAGCGTGGCTGTCCACCAAGGTACGGGGGTGGCCCGCGGGGGGCGGCGGGACCCCAGGGGCGGCGCGCGCAGGGCGCCCCCGGCCGCGCCCTCCCGAGACCTCCCGGGGCTTGCGCGCCCCTCCCCCACCCCACCTGAAGGAAAGGGAGGCGTAGGGGGGGGCTCCCCCGGCCCGGTCCTGGAGGACCGGGTCAGGCATTGTTTTCTTGCCTATTGTTCCAGTCCCGCGCCCCCCACCCCAAGTTGAGGGAGTTTGGGGACAGTCTAGGTGGCAATGAGTGCACTCTCCGCACCCTACACTGCCAGTGACGGGGCTGCTGGGGGAATGTTTACCTGTTAGGTGTCCCCTCCCGCCTGGTTATTTTGGTCCTGGCTCCCGAAGGGAGAGGTCAAGGGGGGTCATCCCCCCCCTCCCGCTTCCGGATACTGGGAGGAGCAGAATTGGGAAGGGAGGAGAAGGGTCCCAGGGGAGAGGGACTCCTAAAATCCTCCGGGGAAGAGCTGAGGCTATAAGAGGTTGTACAGGGGGCCAGGGAATGGAGAAGAGCGTTTTGGAGTTTCCCCCAGCAGCACATGGTTCGGGAGTTAACTCCTTGAGGAATCTTGCCGAGGGCGCAGGCTGGCATCTCCCGCCTGTCTGGCACAGCCAGCTGGGCCCCCACTTTCTGGGACAGCCCTTAATGCAGTCTCTGTAGGTTCTTCCCGCCACTCTCTTCGGTTACCTGCACTGCATTTGCCCTCTGCCTTGACTTTTGACCTGTACCTGTTGTAGTTAGAGGCAGAAGATGAGGTCCCTGGACCCCCGACTTTCCAGCCTCTTCCCTTACTGGCCCTTTAAGAAATACCCCCCCCCTCCAATAACAACAAAACGTGTTTGACTGTGGTGAATGTTGTCTCCTCTGGTTTTCTCTGTTTCTGAAGTGGAGGACTGGTCCCTGGCAAGAGCTGTGAAACAGGTCCAGAAAGGGCATGTGGGGGACAGGGGAGGGATCTTCTCGGAGTTTAAGGTCAAGGACTCGGACTTCCCGCCCCTGGTTGCAATGCTTGGTTGTGTGGTTGAAGGCTGGCCCTGTGCTCTTGGGCATTACTTTTGGTCTCTCAGTCTAGTAAGTGAACCCCCAGACAGAGGAGTAGCCCCCCCTGCTGGAACTGGTTCTAGTTCTTTAGTCACCCCTTTCTCCCAGTTATGCTAGGACAAGCCACTGGCTGACAGATTGGCTCAGTAACTCTCCTCCCCCACCCCCAGCTTGCTATGGCATCGTCCAGGTGCCCACGGGACCCTGGTTCTGCCGGAAATGTGAATCTCAGGAACGAGCAGCCAGGGTGGTGAGTTTGAGCCTCCCCCTCCCATACACCTGAGCATCTCCTCCCCTTGAACTAGAGGACTCTGGGGCTAGGGTGGGACTCAGTTCTGTCACCCAGGACTTCCTGTTTCCTGCACACCTATCTCCAGCCCTATCACTTCACTCATCCTTCACTCTACCCCACCCCAGGCATGCAGGCCTTTGTTTGCTTGTTGGTTTGAACTTTTATTATGGGAAGTTCACAACCTGCACGAAAGTAGAGGGACTACTATATGAACGTCTTGTTCCCGTTACCCATTTTCAACAGTTACCAACTCACGGCCAATCCTCTTTCCTCCACCCCGACCCATCCGGCATAGACATCATTTCCTCTGGGTCCCTTTCCATGTGTTTAGGGTGGGCTGTGCTCAGCAGGTCCCCCATCTTGTTTTGGAAATATCTCCCCTCTCAATCTCTATACCCTCTTGCATTGGCAGAGGTGTGAGCTGTGCCCACACAAAGACGGGGCATTGAAGAGGACTGACAATGGAGGTGAGGGTAGCCCTGAGCCCAGGGGCTCATCTGTGGAGGTCAGCCAGGCCCCCCGAGCAGGGTCTGGGAAGGCAGAAGTGGACTGGGGTGGATTGGAGGCTGGGTTTCCTTCCCTGCTTGACACTGGAGTCTGATGGGAAAGCCCGAGATGGGGACTGTCTGCAGTGCTGGGTTGTGAGGGGCCAGGGTCTCTGACCTGCCATCGCAGCTGAGGCCTGCCCCGCACCCACTGCCCCAGGCTGGGCCCACGTGGTGTGTGCCCTCTACATACCCGAGGTGCAGTTTGCCAACGTGCTCACCATGGAGCCCATCGTGCTGCAGTACGTGCCTCATGATCGCTTCAACAAGGTCAGCGGCCCCTGCCATGCCCGGACGAGTCCCCTCCCCAGCCAGCACCCTTGGGTCCTTCCTGCTCTCTCTCTATCCAGTGTAATTTGATTCTGTCCAGCTGACATGTTCAGGGAATTCAGGAGGTGGGGAGGCACCATCCGCTGACACACACACACCCCACCCGTGCTCTGGAACTCCGTGAACTAGTAGGCTGTCTTGCAGCAGTACTGCCAAGGGTGGACCTTAAAAATAGGTCACTGGTTCATTCACTGAATACATTGTACTGGCCTACTATGTGCCACACCTGGGTGAGATGCCAGGCACAGATTCAGTATTGATGGATTCAGTGCCCCTGCTGCATGGAACTCACACTCTGTGTTTGAAGACTGTGCATATCAGTAAACAGGTGAATAAAGTGAGTGCAGCTTGTGGTAAGCATTCTGAAGAAAGCAAATGAGGTACTGAATAAAGAAAAACCATACAGGGGCTTTACTTAAGTAAAGTGTCAAGGAAAGAGACACTTAGGCCAAGACTTGGGGGATGAGAAGGAGCCGTCCCGGAGGAGGGTGGGGTGCCAGGTTCCAGGCAGAAGGAATAGCACATGCAGAGGCCCAGAGGCGGGAACTGGCTCTCCAGCGAGCAAGACACGGAGACCCTGGGCCTCACTAGCCAGCGTCACTATCCAGGATGGTGTCCACTAGCGACACGAGGCTATGTAAATTAATTAAGGGGAAATACAATCGAAAATTCTGTTCCTTAGTCACACTAGCCACATTCCAAATGTTCAGCAGCCCATGTGCTTTGTGGCTACTGTATTGGATAGTACGTCATAGGACGTTTCACCACAGAAAATTCTACTGGATAGCACTGGCCTAGGACCAAGGGGAGAGGGTGAAGTTGTGGGGGAGGCCAAGGGAGCACTCAGGGAGAGGGAGGGGACGACTGCGCTGTGTCCTGCAGACGTGTTACATCTGCGAGGAGCAGGGCCGGGAGAGCAAGGCTGCCTCGGGAGCCTGCATGACCTGCAACCGCCATGGATGTCGACAAGCTTTCCATGTCACCTGGTGAGACCCCTGCCTGTCCCCCACGCCCCTACCCTGGTTCTCTAGGGTCCCAGGCCAACTACCAACTCCCTCCGAGGTTTGTCGTAGATAGCCACGGAATGGGCTCCTCCTAGCTGCTTTCTCTTTGGTGGTGATGGCAGTGCTTTTCTGGCCCTTGGCTTTGCCCCAGTGGGGGTTCAGGAGGGCGGGAGGGAGGTGGCTGGTTTGGCTTGTGGCTCTGTCCTTCTCAAGCTGATCTCTCTCAATTAGTGCCCAAATGGCAGGCCTGCTGTGTGAGGAAGAGGTGCTAGAGGTGGACAACGTCAAGTACTGCGGCTACTGTAAATACCACTTCAGCAAGATGGTGAGTCTCGCCTGCCGGGGCGTGCTGGGTCAGCCAGCCATGGTTTAGAAGGCGCGGGCTCCAGTCAGGCTGATCCTGGTGTGAGAGGATAGAGACGAAAAGAAACTTGTCCCCGCCCTTGAAGAACCTTCCATTGGATGAGAAATAAACTGAAGTGTAGCCTGAGAGGTGTGACAGCAGAACTGAGTGTTTCTTCCCAGAGTCCAGAACCCTGTTTGACAGTCTGGGGGGCTTCAGGGAAGAGGTGGCATTTGAGTGGAGGTGATGGCAACAGTCAGCACCAACAATAAGCCTGACCTCTGGCCTAAGTACTTTTCATGCTTTATTTTGCATTATCCTCCCAGCAGCCCCAAGAATTAGCTGTGCTGCATTTCCCCATTTTATATGCTGTAAACTGAGACTCACCAAGGTTAGGAAATTTGTCTCACAGCTGGTATATGGGATTGATCATAGATGATCTGATTTTAAAACCTGAAAGAATCCCCGGCAGAGGGACTGACGCGAACAAGGTTGTGAAAGGAGAAAGAGCGTTCATTAGAGCAGGACTGGGTGTTTGGTAGGGGTGAGTCAGGTAAAGAGACGAAAAAGCTCTGGCAGGGCCAGAGCCGGGCTTGCTTCTGACCCATGCTTCAGGGGCCCAAGCAGAGCTGGAGGTGGGGTGGCGTTATCCCATGTTTACGGAGAGACCTATGTCTTCCAGAAGCTTCGGAGGTCCTGGAAGAGGCAGGGATGGCTGGTAAGGCAGCCTGGACCTCACCCCCAGCCACAGGTTTATGAGACTACTCTCGAGCAGAAAGGCACCCTGATCAGATTTGGTTTCAGGAAGAGCGCTCTGGCAGCCACTGTGAAGCTGGAGCCGAAAGGCCTAGGCTGGTGGCTGGGAGACAGCTACGAGAATGGGGGTGGAGGCGTAAGCCTGGGCTCTAGAACCATTTCTAGGTAGACTTGCCTATATGTGGGGGTGGCTGAGGAGGACTTGAGGGTAGCACATAGGATCCGGGCTCTGGACATTGGGTGGATAGGGCTTGAATCCCTGGGGGTGCTGTGATTGGGGGATGCAGCAGACTTCCGTAGGTCAGCCCCCACAGTCCTACTTTGTGACTGTCACCCTGTGTAATTACTAATAGTTCTCCCTTTCGTTTTCAGAAGTATTCTGATTTGGATCATAAATTATATGGTCACCTGGTTTCAGGGTTTGATGACAACGTAAGACAAGGTTGGGTGTCAGTTCATTTATAGGAGGTGCCAGGTGGGGATGGTCAGACCATTTGGTGACTGTCAGACCCCTGAGCAGGGCAGTAGTGGCAGCCCAGGTGTGTAAGGCTGGGCCTGGAATTCCCAGGTACCCACCAGAAGAGTGGGTCAAGATGTGAATAGACACATGGAAGAGTCTAGAACTCAGCAGGGTGTTATTGGTGTCCACTGTGGGTACCAGCTGGGTTGAGGCCTGAAAGTAGTCCTTGGGGTTGGCAATTGGGAAGTAGTAGGTGACCCTAGAAGGAGCAGCTGCAAGTCTGGGATGAGTGAAGCCACCAGAATGGATTTAAGGGGCGGGGGAGGGGGCGGTCTCCTAGCAATGAAGGGAAGTGGGGGACAGGTCCTGGCTGGGAGGCAAGGCAGCATGGGGGTCACTTGGGCTTTTGCTGTTGATAGATTCTGCTTCCCCTTTCTAAGGGCAGCATGTGGACAGAAGGAACCACTGTTTTGGTGGAAGGTCCAGGAACAAGAGAGGAGGGGCTGGTAGCTGGGGGAGGTGTCGGGGAGAGGATGCTCTATGGGGTAGCGTGGAGCAGGAAGCAGAGACAGCCTGCCTGAGAGGGGTCCAGAGAGAAAGAGGTGGGTTGAGAGAGAATTGGGGTTCCTAACTACAGGCCTTGCTGGGGCCGAGACATACCTGCCTCTTCTGGGCCTCAGCTGCCCAGTGAATTAGCTGAGCCAGTTGGGAAAGTTCTAGGACTTTTGCCCTTCTACTGAGCAGGACACAGTCGAAGGGCACAGCTACTATAGAGGACACAGGCCCTTCCCATGGAGGCCGGGCAGGAAAGACTGGCCCCCAGGGCCATGTGACCATTAGGCACCCTCCCTGAGCTAGTGAGAGGAGGGGCTGGCCATACCCCTCAATTCTTTCCCCAGAAGACGTCGCGGCACGCCAGTGGGGGAGGTGGAGGAGCGGGAGCAGGCACAGGGGGCGGTGGCAGTGGCTTCATCGCTGACCGGAGAAGCCGGTCAGCTTCGCCCTCCACCCAGCAGGAGAAGCACCCTTCCCACCACGAGAGGGGCCAGAAGAAGGTAAGATACCCCTCCCTCCACCTCTGCTGTCCAGACTCACAAACACACGTCTCTTTGAAGAACCCTCCGCAAGGTGTCCCCAAGACCTTGGCGTCTGCCCCCTTCCTTCCTCTGAGGTCACTGAAGGCCAAAAGGAGACTGAGGAAGTAACATGTAAGGGTCACAGAGGAAGTGAGGGCCTGACTCTCCCGAAGCTGTGTGTGGTTCCTCCTGGGTCCTCCCCATCCATGACAGCACCCCAAAACCCCCATGTGTGTGCCATCTCTACATTCCGGCCATGTGGCTGGCCCAGTTTATAAGCGTGCAGGCCAGTGTCCCCTCGTGCCACACGTCACAGTGTGCCAGCTCCTGTCCCTTTGCCCAGCCTCTCCTCCCGGTGGACACCCTTGCAGGTGCAGGCTCACGCATGCAGTGCTGTGTGTCAGTGGTATGATAATGGGACAGGCTATTTATAGCAGGCAGTGAGGATGAGGGGGAGGGGCTGCTGGCTCTCAGAGGAACCTGCCCGCACTCCCCTGTCTGGCTGGAGTCCCCCAGCCCCTCATAGAAGAGGCCGTCCATTCCCCACATCCAGTGTCACGTTTACGCTCACCCATACTGTTCCCCAACGCCAATATCTGGTCACTTCTTCCCCAGAGTCGAAAGGACAAAGAACGCCTTAAACAGAAGCACAAGAAGCGGCCTGAGTCACCCCCCAGCATCCTCACCCCACCGGTGGTCCCCACTGCTGACAAGGTACTGCTGTCCACACCCAGGAGGGATGGATGGTGCTTTGGTCTGGCCGCAGCAGTGGGAGGGAGGCAAGGTATGAGAGGTGAGGGAGAGCCAGGGGCCTGGGCAGCCCCCAATTCCAGGGTCATGTGCTTCTGCTCCCCACCCCAGCGCCCTCTAACACCCCGCCCTCTAGCCCAGCAGGGGCCTGTGCACCTCCCCCTCACCAATCACTGACCAGCCCAAGGGTGTGGGGCCCCACCCTGCCTGCTGGCCGCCACATGTTCACATCTGCCTCTCTCCGGGTGCGGGCACAGTGCTCGGGCCAGTTCCCCCAATAGTATGCTCCCCCATATCAGGACGATGCCCAGAACCTGTCACCTAAGCAGTTGGGTGACATGCAAGCTGGAGGGGTTGAAAGTGGGAGCTACAGTGGCATGCGGGGCAGGCCCTTGGACAGCACCCTGAAACCCCACTCATCCCGTGCTGCCCAGTGGGGCATGGTGTGTCAGGCCTGTCTCCAGAAATGGGCAACATCTGGATGAGCAACCGATAGACCCCACCAGAGGCCAAGGAACAGCTAATCCAGCAGAGCAGCGCTCCCCACGGAAGCGCTTCCCCAAGGAAGGAGAAGAGGGATCAGAAGAAACTGCCCCCTTCCCCTCCACCACCTCAGGAGGTTGGCAGAGCTCTGGGCATCTTAGGCTAGGTGTCAAGTTTCCAGGGTGATGTTGCTGTGGTAACGGTCCCAGTAATCTCCCCTCCTAGTTTCCCAAGACTCACCTGGAAAAGTTCATTATCTGCACCCTGTGATCGTCCCTGGGGCCTGCAGACAGGTGGAAAGAGAGGGCCAGAGGTGGGGGCTGTGCCCCAGGGGCTGGGCATCCCACTAGCACAGGTTGGCACAGTCCACCTATCCCCCCTCCACGGTCCCAGCACTTCAGCTACCCCTCCCCCTTGCCCCTTTCTCTCCAAACACATCTGGCTCCCTTCAGAACTCCAGCTGTTGAAAAGAACAAAGAGGAAGACCGAGACCAGGACTCCACCCAGGGAGGGGCAGCGGCTCCCGCCCCATCCATCCTCCCCCTGGCATGTGGGCCTTCAGCACAGTGCTGGCTACCTGTCTCCGCCAGGAGGAAATGCGCCTTTCCTGGCAGTAACAGGAAGCCCTGACTCGCCTTATGCCAGGCGCTCTTCTAGAATGGGGATGGAAGGGATGCGTGGGAAGTAGCTCATTTATCCTCAAAATAACCCTGCGAAGGAGGTATTTTATTAGCCCCGTTTAATAAATGAAGAAACTGAGGCACAGAAGTTAAGTAATTTGCCTAAAAACAAACAGCTAGTCAGTGGGGGAGCTGAGATCCAAACCCCGGCATGTGACTCGCCCCTGCACAACTCTGCAGCAGCCGCAGCCACCCCAGCCAGGAGCGCCACCAGACTGGACCTCTCCGCCTCTCTGGCACGAGTGTCACGAACTCTGCAAATAGCGTCATCCGCCCCATAAGGACACTGACGCTCAGGCGGTCAAGACTATACCCCAGAACAGTGGCAAATGGTGGAGACTGCCCTGCCGGGCTCACCACCCCTGCCGGGCTCACCACCCCAGAGTCCATTCTCCTACTGTTACCCGCCACCCCGGAGAAGGCCTCATACCCAGGTCCACGCACTCAGTGTGGGGCAGCAGCTACCGACGGGGCCGGGGTGACCTTGGTGCCCTGACATAAGACGGCAGAGTAGCCTGCTCCACCCCAGGGGTCTGGGCTTCATGGAAGGAGGGACTTTCCCCCTGGTGTTGATGGATGAGAAGTTTCCTGGGAAGAGTCAGGATGGGCACTGCGAGCTCACGTTGCCTGGGAAGCGCTCCCGTCGGCGGGTGGCTGCAGCTTGGAGTGGGCAGGGAGGGAATGGTGGGACTGGAGGGTCCACGCAGCCCATCTGCCCCGTGGTCTCCCTTAAACAAAGGACGTCGTCCGTCCACATTCTGGGGACAGGTCCCCTCCCCTGCCCTTGACATTACTGCCCGAGGGGAAAGACAGCTTCGTGGTCCAGAGGACTCCCCTCTCCTTGCACCCAGGGGTTTCACAGCCTCCTCCCAGCCCCGATGTAGGGGCTGCCACCACCACCTCCCTGCCCGCAAGCCTTTCTGAGCTGACTGCCCCCCACTCCCAAGTCAGGGTGAGGCCAGACCTGGACAGTTGGCCTTGAGCCTTCCCATCTTCTCCCACCTGCAGGTCTCTTCCTCGGCTTCCTCCTCCTCCCACCACGAGGCCAGCACTCAGGAGACCTCTGAGAGCAGCAGGGACACGAAGGGGAAAAAGTCTTCCAGCCATAGCTTGAGTCACAAGGGGAAGAAACTGAGCAGTGGGAAAGGTGTGAGCAGTTTCACCTCCGCCTCCTCTTCCTCCTCCTCCTCTTCCTCCTCCTCTGGGGGGCCCCTCCAGCCTGCAGGTGAGTGTGGGCGTCCTGGAGGAGGCTGACAGAGCCACCTTCCACCCGCGCCTCTCTAGCAAGGGCCTTTGCGTGCTGGTCTGCATCTCATTTGCTTCTCAAACTGGCTCTGGATCAAGACGGGAATCCCCACCAATGACTCCTCTCAAAACCCCCTCAACCCTTCCCTCCTGAGCTGGACTCTCCGCCCCCCTTCTCAAGGCCTGTCCTCTAGCCCCTGCACCTGTGCAGCGACACTGGTGCTGTCCTCTCTGGTCGTCTGGGGCCAGTAGGGTGTTCATTTCCTCCCGCGTGGTCACAGGTGGGAGTCAGAGGGGACACTCGCCCCATGACACAGAGACAGGGGCAGAGCTGGGTCAAGAAAACAGGCTGATCCTTGGCGTGACCAGAACTCTCCGCCAGTGCCCGCCTGGTGTGGGATGGAGGGGCTCTGGGGCCTAGCTGTAACCTCCTTTTTCTTCTGTGCAGTTCCGTCCCTGCAGAGCTCCCCCGACTTCTCTGCGTTCCCCAAGCTGGAGCAGCCAGAGGAGGACAAGTACTCCAAGCCCACAGTCCCAACCCCTTCAGCCCCCCCCTCTCCCTCAGCCCCCGAGCCCCCCAAGGCTGATATCTTTGAGCAGAAAGTGGTCTTCTCTGGCTTCGGGCCCATCATGCGCTTCTCCACCACCACCTCAAGCTCAGGCCGGGCCCGGGCCCCCTCCCCTGGGGACTATAAGTCTCCCCACATCTCTGGGCCCGGGGCCTCAGCAGGCACTCACAAGCGGATGCCCACACTGAGCGCTGCCCCTGTACCTACGGAGGAGACCCCCGAGACAGGCCTGAAGGAGAAGAAGCACAAAGCCAGCAAGAGAAGTCGGCATGGGCCAGGCCGTCCCAAGGGCAGCCGGAACAAGGAGGGCACTGGGGGCCCAGCTGCTCCCTCCCTGCCTGGTGCCCAGCTGGCTGGCTTTACAGCCACTGCTGCCTCACCCTTCTCTGGAGGTTCCCTGGTCAGCTCTGGCCTGGGGGGTCTGGCCTCCCGCACCTTTGGGCCTGCAGGGAGCTTGCCCAGCCTGAGCTTGGAGTCCCCTCTGCTGGGGGCAGGTTAGTGACCCCTGGGGACGGAGGGCATCTCAGGGCAAAGCCAGTCTGGTGAGAGGGTAGACATAAACATGCTGTTCGAAGGAAATATGACAGGAACGGCTCCAAAGGACAGAGATGAAGGATAGAGGAGACAGTCACCTCTACGACATGCACTTAACAGTCTTCTGCTTGTTTGTAGGGAAAGATTGGGGTAGGCTACCTCTTATCAAGTTTTGGTGCAGGAATTAGAAAGGCCAGGAATTCCCAGGCCTGAGCGGGGCAGTTTAATAAGCAGGCACGTCAAGCAGATGTTACCCAGGCAAGAAGTGACATCGTTGCATCAGAGGATTAGGCCAGGGTGTATGGCCAGTTCCAGGCAAATACTCTCCCTGAGGAGGCGCTGACCCAGCTGCCTGACTGAGGAGGGTTCTGGGGGAGTAGTGACTAGTTCCCCTGTGTCTTTCTTGTGCCTGTAGGCATCTACACCAGTAATAAGGACCCCATCTCCCATGGTGGCGGAATGCTGCGGGCTGTCTGCAGCACCCCGCTGTCCTCCAGCCTGCTGGGGCCTCCAGGGACCTCAGCCCTGCCTCGCCTCAGCCGCTCTCCATTCACCAGCACCCTCCCCTCCTCCTCTGCTTCTATTTCCACCACTCAGGTGAGGCCTTACCCCTCCATCCCTGAGCAGATGGGGCAGGGCTGTGGAGAGCCCCAGCCTTCTTGGGAATTTGCGAGAAAGACTTGATCACCCGTGGAACTCTAGTTCTAGCGCGTCCCCAGCACACCTGGTACCCTCCACCCCAGTACACACATTTGTGCCCTAGTTCCAAGAATAACCACCAGGCGGGATGTACCTCCTTTTCCCTCAGGTGTTTTCTCTGGCTGGCTCTACCTTTAGCCTCCCTTCTACCCACATCTTCGGAACCCCCATGGGTGCCGTTAACCCTCTCCTCACCCAAGCCGAGAGCAGCCACACAGGTATGTGACCCCATTCCCCTTCCAAAGGCCTGAGAGTCACCCATTACTTGCATGTCACCCCATAAAGGATGGGGGGGCTTTCTGGCTGCCCTCTTCCTCTTGCCATTGCTCACCGTGCAAAAACAAAAAATAATTTCACGCAGAACAAACCAGGGTACATTTTCACTTTAACACCAGGTGGGGGGGAGGCAGAATTACTGCTCCATCTCACAGAGGAAAAAGGCAGCGAGATTAATGACTTGCTTAAGGCAGTTGAGCTAGGGAATTAGGGAAAGGCAGAACGGGCTCAGATTCTGGTTTCCTGACCTCAAGCGCAATTCTCTTGCCGCTATAGCAGTGCTCCCCACCGGCCAATAACCACCCCCACCCCGCCGCCGCCTTGGGGTCAAGGTTGCCCAACATCCCATAACCTGCTCTCCAGGTATTTGGGAGTTAAGGGGGCGGATCATAAGGGCCCCACCTTCTCCTTAGAGAGCCAACCCAGCCCGGGAGAGCTGATTGGTGCAGAGACACCACTTGGCCCACTAGGGGGCGGGATTTAGGGCCCTGCCGCCAGTTTAGGTAGGCCTTCTTAAAGAGGTCGAACCCATTTCAGGATTAAGCCCCGACAGAGAAGGATGACTGTTTTCCAATCCCAGATCCTAACTCTGTGGCCCAACAAAGAGTTTTACCTTCTGACTTGTGAGATTATGGGTATAAAAAATCATACAAAGTTATTTATGATAATAGCTACAATTAAGAGTTTGCTGCATGCCAGCCAGATGCTTCAGTTTACCACTTCACATTTATTTCCTTATTTTAATCCTCATAACAATAACTTCAGAGAGGTTAGCTTCGCACCCAAGGTCACACAGCAAGTTTCCAGTCCAAGGTTCCAGTCCAACCTAGGAATGTTTTGATCCCAATTGTCTATAACAGCTTCAGGAAAGAAACTGGAAGGTGGATATGAAGGTAGTTAGGCAGCCTAAAGAAAAAAACAGACACTGGGGCTTTGCCTCCCAAGGGCCCAGGGCTCCCAGCCCCTTACCAGGTAGAACTCCCAGTCGGTTGGGAAATCCAGGGGAATGGGATGGGGGTGAGGCCCCAATCCCTCGCCCACTTCTCTGGTGGAACCGTCAGGTCCTTGGCATCCTTTCCCCCTGACCCCTAACCTCCCTTCTCCTCCCAAGAGCCAGACCTGGAGGACTGCAGCTTCCGGTGTCGGGGAACCTCCCCCCAGGAGAGTCTGTCTTCCATGTGAGGGAGGGGGCGGCTTGGGGGAGGGGCTGGGAGTGGGGCTGGAGGGGCATCTGGGAGGGACCCCAGAGGACACCAGGGTGGGTGGGGACCCTAGAGTAAGGGCTGGAACCCCAGTGGGGAGGTGGGAGAGGGAGTGAGCCTTCATTGGGGACTTGAGATAAGCCTGAGCCGGGTTTTCCCTTCTGACCCCAGGTCCCCCATCAGCAGCCTCCCCGCACTCTTTGACCAGACGGCATCTGCACCCTGTGGGGGCGGCCAGTTAGACCCAGGTGCCCCCGGAACCACTAACATGGAGCAGCTGCTGGAGAAGCAGGGCGACGGCGAGGCTGGAGTCAACAGTGAGGCCGGGTGGCACCGGGCTGGGAGACCAAGACGCCCCAGACTAGGGTCACCTCCCCGAGATGTCTTTATAAAGTTCTGTTCCTCGGGGCTGAGCTCTTACTGACACCGAGCCTTAACTCACCTTTAACCCTTGCTAAGCCGGGCGCCTGTCCTGCCATCCCTCCACATCCGGCCTTCTGCTCAACCCCAACTTCGGCCCGCCCCTTCTCTCAATCACCAGGCCAGGATCCCGAGCTCAGGCCCCGCCCCTGGTCCTCACACCTCTAGCTCCTCAGATGGCACATCTCTTCGCTCACCTGGGTGCCCGAGCCGGCGCCCTCTCTCGGGTGGGACTCAGCTGTGGTTCCTCCGCCAGGCCCCGCCCCCGGTCCTCTCGCCCCCGCCGCCTCAGGCCCTCGGGGCTCAGGTGCTGGCGCCCTCTCTTTGCAGTCGTGGAGATGCTGAAGGCTCTGCACGCGCTGCAGAAGGAAAACCAGCGGCTTCAGGAGCAGATCCTGAGCCTGACGGCCAAGAAGGAGCGTCTGCAGATTCTCAATGTGCAGCTCTCTGTGCCCTTCCCTGCCCTGCCTGCCGCCATGCCTGCCGCCAACGGCCCTGTCCCTGGGCCCTATGGCCTGCCTCCCCAAGGTGAGGGGGTCCCATCCAGCCCGGGAGTGGGGTCCTCAGCTGGGTGGTTCGAACTGGCTGCGGCTCCAGCCTCTGACCTCCCGTCCTGATCCTGTTCTTCAGCCGGCAGCAGCGATTCCTTGAGCACCAGCAAGAGCCCACCGGGGAAGAACAGTCTCGGTTTGGACAACTCGCTGTCCACGTCTTCCGAGGTGGGAGCCGTGGGGACGGTAAAGGGGTGGGGGAGAGTAGGAGCGGGAGACACAGGAACTTCCTGCTCCCTTCTGCACCCTGCAGCCATTGGAGCCTGGGTAGTGGCTGAACAGTTGGTTGATTGATCCATTCATTCATTGATTAAATAATAATTATGAGGTGCTTACTCAGTACCAGGCACTGGCTAAGTAATCAAAATCAACACAGTCCTGCTCCTGAAGATAGGTTCAACCCCAGAAAGCAATAATTACAAACCAGGAAAAGGACTAGGATGGAAATAATTTGAAGATTAATAATTTGAGGATGGGTGGGGGATTTTTCTATAGATATATATAAGGTGGTGAGGGAGGGCCCCCTGAGTATTTGTGAAGGGTTTATTCCAGTGCCTCACGCAAAGTAATCCCTGTGTAATTGGTAGTGGTTAGGGTAGCAGTTGCTGTTGTTAAGTTGTGGTTATTATTGAAATCAAACAATGTGGGTTCTTGTTCTCCCTGAAACTTACTAACTGTGTGACTTGGGCAATAATAACCATAATAATAACTAACACTAATTGCCCACTTGCTCTTTGTCATATCCTGTGCTGAGATTTTTATAGCTATAGGTTTATTCAGTCTTTACAATAACCTGGTGGGATAGGTATTAGTACTCCCCCTAGTTATAAGTGAGTGAACTGAGGCAGCCAGGCAAGCCACTGAACTGTGGACATAGGATTTGCATCTGAGCCTTGCGTGCCACTTGCTGGTCTCTTGCCTGCAATTACTTAATCCAAGAGTCAGTGGTTTCACCCATCAGATGGGGGTAACCATGCAGTACAGGTCCAGCCCCGACCCAGCTACTGCCGTCAGCGCTGTTCATTGTTCAACAAGGATGACGGGGTGCTGGGCCTCAGAGTAGCCTGGGTACTTGATTCGTGAAGACAGTTTGGTTCTTAGCTTTTATCTCTGGGCCTTGCGTCTTCCTCCTGGGTGGCTCTGCCTGGGGGTGAGGTGGGGGTGACTGTGTACTGTGAGAATGCTGGTGGGTGCTGGGCCGGGGGCCAGAAATGTCCTGCTGGCCCCCTGCCTCTCTGACCCCTCCCTTCCCCCTCCCTCCCCAGGACCCACACTCAGGCTGCCCGAGTCGCAGCAGCTCGTCGCTGTCCTTCCACAGCACGCCCCCACCGCTGCCCCTGCTCCAGCAGAGCCCTGCTACTCTGCCTCTGGCCCTGCCTGGGGCCCCTGCCCCGCTCCCGCCCCAGCCACAGAATGGGTTGGGCCGGGCACCCGGGGCAGCAGGACTGGGGACGATGCCCATGGCTGAGGGGCTGTTGGGGGGGCTGGCGGGCAGCGGGGCCCTGCCCCTTAATGGGCTCCTGGGGGGGTTGAATGGGGCTGCCGCCCCCAACCCTGCGGGCTTGAGCCAGGCTGGCGGGGCCCCTACGCTGCAGCTGCCAGGTTGTCTCAACAGGTGAGGGAGAGCTCAGCCCTGGGGGGGGGGCGGGGAGGTTGGCCCTGGGGGGGACTCCCTGTGAACCCCACAGTCCCCAGAGAGACAAGTGTCCTCCAGTCTTACAGGGTATAGAATCTAGGCATCTCTTGGGCCCAGGTACTCCCCAGATGTTAGATGCTAGTGTGTCCTTTGGGTGGTAGCTCTTCAAGGACAGAGTGGTCTATGTATTTCTATGCTCGAACTTCCCGTTTTCCTTCTGGAAAAGTCCTTTCGTCTAACTGTCCTCCCACTGTATCTCTGAGCTCAGTCTGCTTCTCTGTAGTTCTCTAAAATCACATACCCCTGCCTCTCTCCACGTGGGTCCAAGGGCGTCTGGGAACTGGGGGAGGCAGGGAGGATTGCTTCCCTGTCCCTTCCCATGGTCTGTGTTTTCTCTCCCTGCCTCAGCCTAACGGAGCAGCAGAGACACCTCCTGCAGCAACAAGAGCAGCAGCTCCAGCAGCTCCAGCAGCTCCTGGCCTCCCCACAGCTGACCCCGGTAAGGCCCCTCCCTCCCCAGGCCACCTGAGGTCTCCCTCCCCATCCCCTCTGCCAGCCAGCTCAGCACCCAGACTGGGCGTGAGACTGTGCCTGTGGGTGGGGGCTGCTGCCTCTGGCATGTGGCGGGGGGCGGGAGGGGCAAGGAGTGTTCCCAGGGCCCTCTGGCTTGGGGAGAGGCTGCTGTAGCGGCCCGGCCCGTGTCACAGCCTCTGTCGCAGCCGAGTCCTCGGTACCTGAGCAGCTCCTCTCCCAGCCCCAAGGGTCTTCAGGGAGAGCTTCAAGGTCTTCCTGGGGAGGTAGCTGAGCCCTCAGGCAGAGAGCTCTTTGGGGTCTTTGTATGTTGGCTTTTGCTAAGATTTCCTGTAGAGACTAGGAGTGTGGCCTTTTAAAAAAGACCAAGGAGGAAGTAGTTCTATCGTCAAGCACAGAAACCTGGTAAAAATAATATACACCACGCGTATATACACACATAACTGCAGGAAGTTAAAAAATAACCATACTCACAGAAAGAAACATTAGAACTAGAGACCAGAAACCAGTTCAGCCAGTTATCTGTCGGTGCCAGGTGGGAACAGGGGTTAGAGCAAGATTTGTTAAGGTAAAACCTTGATAAGTTGTTTTGGCTTGGGGAACACTGAGTATTCTGCCTATTCAGAGCACAGTGATGAATCTTAAATGAAAGAAAGAGGGGGAGTGGCGAACTATTGACCTACTTAGTGTTCCCTGCCTTGGGGTGTTATCACCCTGTGGGCAGTTATGGCTGTCACAGTAGCTGAGGAGCTGATTTTGTGAGGAGGCTAGACCCAGGGTGTTCGGTGTCCTGCACCTGGCCGCTGGCCCCGCCTGGCAGGCGCTGATGTGCACAGCCACTTTCTTGTCCAGATGCGGGGGCTGAGGGCCTGGAAGACAGTGGGAGATAGAACCTGGATGTCTGCTGATTGGAGCCTCCTGCCCCATGGTTCCATGGTGTAGGGGGCCCGGAATCGGCAGGGCAGGCCGGCTCCTGGCAGCCTGGCTGACGGGCGGCGCGGCCTCCTCGCAGGAACACCAGACGGTGGTCTACCAGATGATCCAGCAGATCCAGCAGAAGCGGGAGCTGCAGCGGCTGCAGATGGCCGGGGGCTCCCAGCTGCCCATGGCCAGCCTGCTGGCAGGAAGCTCCACCCCGCTGCTGTCCGCGGGCACCCCTGGCCTGCTGCCCACAGCATCTGCCCCACCCCTGCTGCCCGCTGGAGCCCTGGTAACTCCTTCACTCGGCAGCAACACAAGTCTCATGGCCGCGGCAGCTGCGGCCGCAGCAGTAGCAGCAGCAGGCGGACCTCCAGTCCTCACTGCCCAGACCAACCCCTTCCTCAGCCTGTCGGGGGCGGACAGCAGTGGCAGTGGCCCCAAAGGAGGGGTGAGTAGGGGTCCGGGGCTGTCCGTCTTCCTTCTCCGTGATGGGCTGCGGTAGAAGGCACGTTATCAGACGCATAGCAGGCAGGAGGAAGCGCCCCTAGGGCAGCCAGGCCCTCCCTGGCGCAGATCCTGGAGGGCCTCTGCAGCCCCCGCAGAGCCCAGGAAGGGCCGGTGGAGAAAGGACCAGTGGTGATGCCCCCCACTGAGAAGGCCTCGTCCTCGGAGTGGGCCAGCTAGAAAAAGATGATGCTCCGGGTGGGGATGAGGTCCCCCTTCTTCCCAGAGGGTGTTCGCTGGGGCCCAGGGCCAGGCGCCTGTGTCGGCCTCCTGCCTCATCCCCGTGTGTACTGGCCGGAGCCCAAAGCCAGGGGCTGCAGCTGGGCTCCCTCACTGCCCCCCAGCAGCTCTCTTAAATTTTTTTTTTTTTTACATACAAACTGGGGTACAGGCCCGAGGCGTGGGGCAGCGAGAGGGTTCACCAGAGACAGAGTGGGGAGCAGAACAGGCAGATCAGAAGTACATTGCTGAGGGGAGCAGCGGGCGAGGCAGGAGAGGTCTGCCGCACCATGTGGGATTCTCCTCTGCTGGGCGTCGAACTCGCGTCGTCGCCGCTGCCGACAACTCCACAGCGCAGCGCTCAACCACTGCACCACCGGGGAGGCCCTCCAGCAGCTCTCTTGACCCAGGACGCAAGCTGCTCGGGCTGGGTGTAAGGGTCAGACCCCCTAAACACCCCGCCTCCTCCCTTCCTCTCTTTCCAGACCGCTGACAAAGGAGCCTCAGTCAACCAGGAGAAAGGCTAATCCACCCACACCCCTCCTGACCCCCCAGGTGGAGGGGGTAGGTCCTGGCCTGAGGGGTCCCAGTCTGGAGCGGGCACCCTGTGTGCAGGCACAGCACCCCAAGTGTGTGCCGTGGTCTAGGGAGTGTGGGGCACTCCTGGTGCCGAGGACTGAGACCCAGAGGGGAGCCCCTTCCATCTGGTCCTCTTCGCCCTAGCACTAACCCGTTTGTGAGGGGCTCGGGGAGGACGGGCTCCCAGGCTGCCTAGGAGCGCTCAGCACATGTTTTGAGGTCCCCCAAAGAGCGAAGTGGGTGTGGCGTAAGTGGGGGCTTGGTTGAACCCACCACTAGAATGGATCAGCAGTTGAGTGGGAAGAAGCAGAGGGACAGCCTGGGCCTGCCTTGCGCTGGAAGCTTCTCTGGGAGAAGGGGCGGCCCTAGTTACTTGCAGTTTCTCCCCAACTCGGGTAGATGGCAGGAGGGGTCCTTGAATTGTTTCTCGCAGGTCCCTTCCCCTGCCCCCCAACAGGGGCACAAGCTGAGCTTGTAGAAACCCAAGACTAGGGGCTGAGGAAGGGACAGGATGGCAAGGCCCCCACCTCTGGGTTGGGGAAGGGCAGGGAGGAGGCCCGGCCCCCGCGGTGCCCTGCCCCTTGTTTGCACTATTGGATTTAGGAGTGCCAGGGTGGGAGATGGAGCTGCCTGCCTCAGAGTGAGTGTGTGTGTGCGTGTGCGTGCGTGTGTGTGCGCCTCCCCTGGCCCTGGGCAGCCGAGGGCAGGGATGGGGCAGTGCTCAGAGAGGCAGCACCAGAGGGGGCTCCCAGCGCGTGTTGGCACCTCCCCGCCTCACCACCTTTGGTCCCTTCTGGGGCATGGCTAGCTGGCAGGACCAGAGCACCGCTCCGGTATTGGAGAGTAGCTGGGGGCTGGGAGCTTTGAATCAGGGTAATATCCTGCCTTCCCTCCCCTGACCCTCCACCCTGTAGTCTCAGTGCCCCCTCAGGGCACCCCTTCCTCGCTGATCGTGGGCTCTGCTTCCCTGGCACAAGGGGAGCCCCAGGGATTGAGGGAGGGCGTGGGGGGCCAAGTGCTACTTCCTTTAGTGAAAACCTCCCTCCCAGGATTAGCCAGCCTGTCTCTCCAGCCCTACCCTCACCCCACCTGCCAAGGGAGACTTAAGCTTAAGCTGACCTAACAGCTGTCCCCTCACCCACCAGCTATTTCCCTGGGGTGCAGTGGGCAGTTCTCACCTTAAAAAAAGAGTCCTGTCTGCCCAGAGCCTTTGGTGCCAAGGGCAGGGTGGGCGCACCGGCCGGGAGGCGCAGGCCACTCTGTGTGTGTCTCAGTTGCACTGGGCGGGAGCAGGGGCAGCGTCTCCGGCTTTCCCTGAGGCTCGTGTCTTGTCAGTCTCTTTGCATGTGTGGAGTTTTTTGTGTGTTTCTGTTTGGGTTTTTGTTGTTGGTGGTTTTTTTTTTTTAATAAAGAAAAGAAGATGTGTATATTTTTGGCAACAACAGAAACGTAGTGCAGATATATTTTTGCCTGTGCTGCTCAACTGGTTTTTTTCTGATACTGAAAATAATATTAATATTCCTGTTGATAAGACTTTGTAAGATGTTAGGGAGCTGATAATGGAGGGGGGTGGGAATCTGTCAGGCAATTTCTTAGGCACTTGCAAGGGCTTGGGGGGGGAGCAGTTGTGATGACCTCAGAAATACTCACTTTTTATTAATGCTAAATATCAGTTAGAATGGAATGCTAGAATCCAGCGTTGTATGCATCTTCATCTCTTAAGCTCGCTAACTCCCTGCCCCCAAACCACTGAAAAGAACAGACCCCTCAGAGATGTTTAGAAGAGCTGCCCATTCACACCCACGCCCTGGCCCAAGGCTGGCCACTTGGCGCTCAAGTCCACTTATGTTCTGGATGCTGAGGGAAGGAGCTCCACTCCAGGCGTGGGAGCCCGAAGGACTAATGCACTGGAACCCAGACCCCCTCCCCCAGTCTCCAGAGTCCCAGGTTCTCATCTCCAAGAGTCTGTGTTCTCCGTCTTTCCCAGACCCTTGCGGTGGCAGGTAGCCAGGTGAGATCTGAGGGACCCAGTCTGGGGAAGTGCTGGGCTGTCTCTCAAGTGAGGGGCTGGGGGTGGGGGGTGGAGGTAGCAGCATTTCCTTCTTTTGAAGGAGTTTTAGAATAGGAACCTTCGAGAGCTGGAGGGAGAGCTGGAGGGAGCGGGACCTCAGTGCGGGTTGGGAGATGGCTGTTCTGACCTCAGCCCCTCCCAGCCTCGAGTCTTTTTCCAGGATGAATTTGGATAGGGAGGAGATGCAGATTTGTAGATCTTTCTGTTTAGGGGGAGGGGAAGGATGTGGGTTTTGGGGGCGGAAACGGCGTGTGAAAGGCCTGCTAGTGGAGCTCCTGCACCCTCAGCGAGGAGCTGCGAGTGGGAGTGGGGTGTGCATGCAGCGGGGTGTGCATGCAGGGCGCTGTCTGGCCTTAGGTCATGGTGTGAGTGGCAGCTGAGAGGGACCTGTTTTCAGAGGTTGTGTGAGCCAGCTCCTCGACGGGGGCTTACTCCAAGCCTGGGGGGCAGAGCCGGGCCCAGCCCTCAGGGCCCTGCCCTCCGGCCTCGGCTCTCCCACCCACTCACCGCTGGCCGGCTGGACCTGTGTATGCGACTGTGGTGTGAGTGCGGCCGCTGGCTGGCGCGGTGGCTGTGGCCTGACCGCGGTAGCTCAGAGCTCGTGGATCCTCTCCGTAGACAGCGACACTTTAAAGGTTGCCTTTTTTTTATTTTAAAGTTTTACCTGTTTGTGTGTGTGAGTTTTCCCCCTCAGGCTCCTGGATGTCCCTGCCTCCAGGTGTCCTTTTGTTGAGGCTGATGAGAGGACCCCTCCCCATTCCTGTACTGAGTTCTAGGGAAGTACTCCAAGGAAGGGCCTAGAAAGGGGAGCCGAAGTCAGGGGCCAGCTTGGGGGACACTCACTCCACACTTCCTTTTTGCTGAACTGGAAGTGCAGGCAGGGTTTCAAGCTGGGTTCCCCTGGCCAGCTGCCAGCGTCTCTAGGTGTGCCCTGGGCCTCGGTTAGGGGCAGCAGCTCACTCCCAATTGTCCCAACTTATTTTCCTGGGGAGAGGTGTCTGGAGGTACTGAGGTCACTTCACCTGGGCATTTGGGGGGATGGCAGGTACAGTATTTCCCAGCCTCCCTCCCCATCAATCCGCGTTCAAAGTGTGTCTGGCTCGTGACCACTTTGACTTGATCTACTGAAAAGTGGGGGACTGAGGGGTGCCTTCATTGCCCTTTGTTCACTTCCTCCAGCCCAACTTGGGACTTGTGTGTTGAGACTGGAGACCCAAACTCTGACTCACCGCCATCTGCCCCACTCTTAATGTAGCAGCCCCTTCCCAGAGAAGCAGGGAGGGGAAGCCGCAGTTTGCAAACCCAGGGGCTCCTTTTTCATTCTTTCTAAAACCTTTATATCCTCAGCCCAAAAGGCAGTGCCCCCTCCCCCAAGCCTGGAATTGTGCATCACCGGGATCTTGTATCTTTGTATAACGGATGTTATTTGTACGAAGGGCAGTTCGTAAACAGCACTTGTTCTTTTAATAAAAGAATGTTTTACAAAAAAAAAAATCCAGAGAGACCCTGCTTTGTGTGGCTTTATTGAAGGGAAAGAGGTGGGATGCCAACTGTGGGCGCCTTGGCTGGGGTGGGGGCATTTAGTCATACGTAGTCCATACACCAGATGCACAAACACCGAGGTTGCATTTGGAAACTCGGGTACCGGTGCCCCACCCGCTAGAACGCAGCGCGCAGGCCAGGCCGCGGGAGCCCGCACCGGCGACTCCGCCGGGGACAGGAGACGCGCCGCGCCGGGCTGCCGGGCACACCGGCCTCCCACTCTGCCCGGGAAAACGGCTCCCGGAGAGTCCCGCTCGCGCTGGGGTGCCCCGGGAGGTGAGGCTCTTCCCGACAGCTCCCTCCAGACTCCCGGGGCATCGTGAAGGCTGCTGGGCTGCACCCCGCCGGGCTTCGGGCGGCTGGGGATGCCCGCGCCACGCAGGCTCCCGTCCTCCCCGCGCAAAACCGGCGGCGTCTTCCGGGCCGGGGCGGGGCGGGCGCGGGAGGGAGGCGGAGGGAAGCGGGAAGGTGACCCCGCGCGGGGCGGAGCCGGCGTGGCGTGGCGGTGGGGCCGGCATGGGCGGCGTGGGTCTGCTCCTGCGGCCGGCGGCCTGGGTGAGCCCCTCTCCCGCGTGGCCCGCCCGACCGCTCTTCTCCGGGTCTGAGGCCCCGCCAGCTCCCTCCCAAGCCCCCCCCCTGCTCCCTCCCAAGCCCCGCCCTGCCCGCCTAGGGCCGAGCGCCCCCCGTCGGCGCGTCGCCCGGCGCCTTGCACCCCTCCCTGAGCGCCTGCCAGGCGCCAGCACTTGCCCAGCGCAGCGCCTTCCTCTCCTGGGGTTCCTCTCATCCTCGTTTTCCTTGCGCGTTCTCAGCCCCGGCGACTCTCGCCTCGCGCATGGCTTCCCCCTGAAGTCCTCTGCTTTGCGCTGATAAGTTTTTATGTTTCGGAACTTCCGTGTCCCGATGGCCGGCGTGCGGTGCAGATGCCGAACCCGAGGCGGGGCATCTCCTCCTGGCTGGTAAGCACCCCCGTTTCCCTTTCCCTCCACAAGCCCCCTAGACACCCCAAACGTAGAGACCAGAGAACTGAGCCAGAAAAGGTCAGCCCTGCCTTCGGGAGACTCCGGCTTCCCAGGGTCCTGCTTGGAGAGGACCAGCGGGGCCAGGCCTCTGCGCGGGGAACCCGCTGCCTAGAACCCCAGGTGCTGCTGGCTCTGCTTTGGCGGCAGAACCCCGGCCCTGCCCAGCACCAGGTGGGGCCCCGGCCCCAAGGGAAAGCTGCTGGATCTGAAACCTGAGTGTCCTCATGGGCTGGAAATCTCTTCCCTGTCTGGAGCAGGGGTCTTTCCGGGGTGCTGGGGAGTGTCCTTGTGGCATCAGATAAGCCTCACCTGGCTACAAACTGGGCAGGGTGAGAAACCAGACCTGGATGAGGCCACAGGCAGGAAAGTGCTTCCAGGGCCTGGACTGAACCTGTTCTCGTCTTTGCCACAGGCTCGGTGGTTCCCCAAATCCCCAGCTAAGTCTGTGGTGGCCCTAAAAACACCCATCAAGGTGGAGCTGGTGGCTGGGAAAACCTACAGGTGGTGTGTATGCGGCCGGAGCAAGAAGCAGGTGAGAGACCTCCCCTCTTCCCGCTGGCACCGGCACCCCTGGCTGGGGACAGCCTAGTGTCTCCTGGGAGCTGCTGCCCAGAATGTTCCTCTTCCCCCCCACACACACCTGAGAGAGGTTGGGGGTCAGCACCACCAACAGTTTTGAAGTCCCTGTTCTCTGCACCTGTCCTTTGAGGTGAGGTCAGAGACAAACTCAAGTCCCGGGGCCAGGTGTGGCCCCCAGGGCCTGGGCTCCTGGTGCGCTGTCCTTCGCACAGGTGCATTCAGCCTCCCCCTCTTAAGCACCCAGAGACACTCTCCTCTCCCCTCCTTCCTCCTTCCAGGAAGCATCTGGGCTAAAAGTTCCCAGACTTTGGGCCCCAACTTTGGGAGGACTCTGCTCAGGGTGTCTGCAGCTCTTCCGCTGCCTCCTCGAGGCTCTCCCCTTTCTCAGCTGCCCGTCCTCTGGGCTGGCTACTGCGGCTGTCTCTGCCCCGCTGCCTGCCCCCAGCTCCCTTCTGCCGCAGGAGCCTGGCAGCAGCAGGACCCTGCCCCAGCCGTGGCCCCAGGGCCCCTTTCCTCCCGAGCTGAGCCCTTGGCTGGCCACCCCCTCTGAGCTGTGAGGTGCGATCACCAGCCTGCAGTCCCTCGTTCTGCCTCACAACTGATTTGCAGTGGACTTTGCTCACATGGTGGACCGTGTGGAGGGGACCCAGCCAGGTGCGGCCTAGCACAGGGTGCCTCCCTGCATCAGCTCCCCGGGACAGACTGATTTCCGTTTGTGCACTTTCCTCCACTCTCCGCCTACCCCACCCTGACCCCATGGTCAAGAGGCCTTGGCTCTGGTTTTGCTAACATTCGCGCACTTCTCTGGGCCTCGGTTTCCATTAACCAGTGTGCCCTTGAACAACTTCAGGATGGGGAGTGTGTTCCTGCACCAGGCAGCCAGTTCAGAGACATCCCCTTCCTTCTGGGAACAGCCCCTCCCTCAAATATGGCCACGTCTCTCCTGGAGCCAAACAATGTTGATACCCCAAATCTTTTTTTTTTCTTTAAGATGTACTTATTTATGCATACAAGCCGGGGTGTAGACCAGAGGTATGAGGTGGTGAGAGGATTCACCAGAGACAGAGAGGGGAGCAGAACAGCAGATTGACTGAAGTACACTGCTGCGGGGAGCAGCGAGTGAGGCAGGAGAGGACTTCTGCGGAATCTCCCTAGCCAGGGATCGAACTTGGGCTGCAGTGGCTGCGGGTAGCTTAACCCGTTGCACTTAACCCGTTGCACTTAACCCGTTGCACTTAACCCGTTGCGCCACCAGGGAGGCCCCCTCAATACCCCAGTCTTAAAGCAGCACCCTGAGGCATGCAGGCCTCCTCCCCATGGTCCTTCAGAATGTGGGGAAGGAGATGAGTTTTATCAAGCAGTGGAGACTCAGCTGCTAAAAATCAATACATCTTACTGGTAGACACCGAAGGTCCCAGTTCACCTTGAAAATTCCATCTTCACGTCAGGCCCTCTGGGTCCCCCAGAGACTAATGCTATTAAAGGCCCTACTTAGGGCCTCCCCGGTGGCTCAGCGGTTGAGCGCTGCGCTGTGGAGCTGTCGGCAGCAGCGATGCGATGCGAGTTCGACGCCCGGCAGGGGAGAATCCCACATGGTGGGGCAGACCTCTCCTGCCTCGCCCACTGCTCCCCTCAGCAGTGTGTTTCTGATCTGCCTGTTCTGCTCCCCGCTCTGTCTCTGGTGAACCCTCTTGCCGCCCCACGCCTCTGGCCTGTACCCCAGCTTGTATGTAAAAAATAAAAAAAATAAAAAATAAAAAATAAAGGCCCTACTTAATGAACACCTACTGCAGGCAAGGTTTGTAACCATTGCATATTTTACTTCCTGGGACAGTTCTACTCTTCCTAGCTGCCACATAATGAGCGCCCCTGGCTAGTGAACCCAGGTAGTCACATTTGGGAACCTGAGTCCTCAACTAAGGCTGTGCTCTGCCCCTCCCAGGCCTGCCCGCAGGTGGGGGTGGGTCTCTAACTTCTCTTTCTCACCGCAGCCCTTCTGTGATGGCTCCCACTTCTTCCAACGCACTGGCCTATCTCCACTCAAGTTCAAGGCCCAGGAGACCCGCACGGTGGCCCTCTGTACCTGCAAGGCCACTCAGAAGCCCCCATACTGCGATGGCACCCACAGGAGTGAGCAGGTGCAGAAGGCAGAACTGGGCTCCCCACTCTGAGGAGATAGCTGCTGCCCAGCCCCAGGGGCCTTAGCACCCCCTTTGTGGGGAGGGAAATGGAATGCTGAGCCCAAGAAGGGGTCAGGGACCACGTACCCACAGCTGCCTTGTCAAGGACTTGTTCTTCATGACCTGAGGTCTCCAATCTGGGCGAACAGAGCCTGGTTTGAGGCTGGCTGGTATGACAGTGGCATTAAACTAGCTTGCCCCCCGGGCAGTGTTCTGCTTGTCACTGGTGGGAGGCTGTGGCCCACCCGTGTGGGGCTGAGGGCACCTGACAGACCCCCAGAGGGGCAGTGCGGGTTCATTCCATAAAACCCCCCTCCCCAGGGAGGCTGAGTCCAGCGACCCGAGGAGGCGGCCAGGCCCCCCCTTTCCCTGCCCTCTTCCCCAAAGAACCACAGGCTCGGAGAGTATGCAGCATTTATTACACAGCCAGGAGATACAAATGTCCCAGGATACAGTCACGGCACCTCAGACACAGGACAAGGCGCAAACACAGGCAGGTGGAGGGGTGCTCCCAACCCGGCACCCAGGCTGCGGCAGTCCTGCCACAGCCCCTCCCCACGTGATCTGTGTACACTGGAGGAAAACTGGCGGGCAGGGAGTTGGGGTCTGCCCCTCGGGGGTGGGCCACTGACCTCTGGGGAGGAAGTTGAGCTCAGAGCTTCAGGGTTTCTCTCTTGTGCTTTTGCATGCCTCTGCCCTTGCTCCCCTCACTTGGCTACAGCTGGAGGTGGGGGAGGGGCTGTTGCCTTAGATCTGGGGGTCTGTGCTTAGCAGAGGTCAGCCCCACTCCACCTCCCCTCCAGGCCCCCAGGTGGGACTCTACCACCAGCCTTGCTCCTGAGGGTTCCTGGGAGGGGGCAGGGGGCCAGAGGGGTGAAGCGGTTCACAACCTAAAGCCACAGTGGAATCAAGGGCTGAGGCCTCCCCTCGGCCTCAGTCTTCTCTCCCGCCAGGTGAATGATGCAGAGGCCACATGCACTGGAGGGGCAGGGGCCGCAGAACTCTTTATCCTTTGCACAGTCTGCACTGAATGAGGAGGTAAGGGAGACACCTGCCCACTGCCCCGCTCCTCAGAGCCAGGGAACACGCTCATGGTCGAAGGCACTGTCTTAGCGATTCTCTGGACATCCAACATGAGGGGGCACCAGCGGGGCGGGCCAGCAGCCAGGATGGGCGAGGAACAGGTAGGCCCCACACAGGCAGTTAAGAGTTGGGCCTAGAGCCTTGGGGGCTGTTGAGAACCGCCCCACACCCACCTGCCTGGGAAACTGGAGGGTGGGCAGGTGTCGCCAAGCCTCCAGCGGCTCCTCCAGTCCACCTCTAGGCACCCCCAAAAAAGCAGAGAAAATTACACGAAACCCCCTAAAAACGAACACCCCACCACACACACATACACACTCACACACATACACACACAAGTTTGTTTGCTGTGGCATTTAAATTAATCTGGTTCATAGAAAATAAGTATGTATATTTGGTTTTACCTATGTACATATATATAGAGATTTATTTATAAAACCCACCCCCCACCCCTAAGGTGGGAGGAGCTGGGGAAAGTAGAAGAGGTGGAAAAGGGGGTCCAGAAAAAGTGGAGGGGTGGAGAGACATGGCTGGAAAAGGAGGGAGAAGGTCCCTTTCCTCAAGTTAAGGGGGGCACAGGAGCTCCATTGACAGTTATCTTTCGCCCCCTGCTGGTGGAGGATGGTGCCTGCAGGCAGTTTGAGGTGCCCCCGTTGGCAGCTGTGGTGGCCCCACTGGCAGTGGAAGGGGGAGTGGGGGAGGTAGGGTGGGTGGCTGGGGGCCCGTGGGAGCTCGGAGAGCCGTGGGAGGGGGTGGCTGGGCTGGGCAGGGAGGAGGAGGTGGCCGGCAGGGTGGCAGGGCTGGGAGCCTTGTCGCTGACAGACTCACACTCGGATGCCCCGCTGGTGTTGGTGCCCTCGGAGGGGGTGGGCGCCGTGGGCAAGGTGAGCCGCTTGCAGGCCGGCTGGACTCGATACTTGAGGGGGAGAGGGCCGTTCTACAGAGGGATGGGAGGAGAGAGGCAGGAAAGGGGAGGGTGTCAGGAGGGAGACTAAGGAGGCAGCCACCCAACCTCACCCACAGTCCTGAACAGGAAGAAAGCAAAGAGGAGAGGTTCTCCAAAGAGATCCTTGGAGGAAAGAAAGACCCAGGAGAGAGGGGGACCCAGCCAGGGGCACCCCAAGACCTGAGGCAGAAAGGATGCAGAAGACAGAGGCTTGAGTGAAAGGAGAGGGAGCCCAGAGAGCAGAATGCACGTTTCCTCTCCACTGCCCCCAGACCCTCTGCTGACCCCCAGCTGGGGGACGCCATGTGCCAAAGGACCCTTCCCTGCCCTGCATGTGGGAGGTCATCAGCGAGAGACGGCCGGAGGCTGACCTCTGCCGCCCTGGACACGCCCGGCTCTCGGGACAAAAGCTGGACTGTGTGGCTAGAGCAGGCAGCTCGCGGGGTCACTGCAGCTGCCTGCGAGTCCCCCCCCACCCGCTCCGGCAGCAGCCCAGAGGCTCACCCTCCGCCAGGGGTAGATGTAGGCGATGTCCATGAGGGTGTAGTATTCCTTCAGGGGCTCGTCCTCATAGAGCACCTCCACCTGCAGGCAGGCAGGAAGGAAGGATGCCGTGACCTGGCTGGGCTCCAGGTTCTGGCCATTTAGCAGAGAGAATCCAAACCAGGAGTCTTGGGGGGTGAGACTTCAGGGGTCCCTCACTACTCCAGGGCCTCATGGTGCACTTGACTATTAGTTGTCCCAACATAACTGCAGACCAGGGCCTCCCTGGTGGCGCAGCAGTTGGGCGCTGCGCTGTGGAGCTGTCGGCAGCGGTGACGCGAGTTCGACGCCTGGCCGGGGAGATTCCCACATGGTGCGGCAGACCTCTCCTGCCTCGCCCGCTGCTCCCCTCAGCAGTGTATTTCTTTTTTTTTTTTTTAAAGATTTATTTTTTAT
>PVIJ01005745.1:0-100122 GCA_004024925.1 Scalopus aquaticus | reverse complement strand
CACTGATTGTCTCTCTCCCACCCGGCCTCCCTATAGTCCTGTTATAAGTGAAACCATTCGATATTTTTCTCTTTCTTTCTGGCTTATTTCACTGAGTATGATCCCCTCTAATTCCATCCATGTCTTTCTTTCTGGCTTATTTCACTGAGTATGATCCCCTCTAATTCCATCCATGTTGCTGCAAATTGCATGTGTTTATCTTCTCTGAATGCTGAATAGTATTCCATTGTGTATATGTACCACATCTTCTTGATCCAGTCATCTATTTTTGGACATCTGGGTTGCTTCCATACCTTTGCTATTGTGAACAGTGCTGCAATGAACATACGGGTGCATGTATCCTTTTGGATTAGTGTTTTTGTTTTTGTGTCCTTTGGGTAGATTCCCAAAAGTGGTATTGCTGGGTCGTATGGAAGCTCCATGTTTAGCAGTTTGAGGAATCGCCATACAGCTTTCCATAGTGGTTGGACCAGTTCACATTCCCACCAGCAGTGTAGAAGAGATCCTTTTTCTCCACATCCTTTCCAGCATTTGTTGTTGCCTATATTTTTAATGTGTGCCATCCTCACAGGTGTGAGGTGGTATCTCATAGTGGTTTTGATTTGCATTTCCTTGATTATAAGTGATGTTGAGCATTTTTTCATGTATCCGTTGGCAGTTTGCTTTTCTTCTTTGGAGAAGTGTCTTTTTAGCTCTTCTGCCCATTTTTTGACTGGGTTATTGGCTTTGTTTTTGTTGAGTTGTGTGAGTTCCTTGTAAATTTTTGTTATCAGTCCTTTATCAGATGTATTGTGTGCAAAGATCTTTTCCCAGTTGGTAGGGTGTCTGCTAATTTTGGTTAATGTCTCTTTTGCTATACAGAAGCTTTTTATTTTGATGTAATCCCACTTATTTTTTTTAAGATTTATTTATTTTTTAAGATTTATTTATACAAGCTGGGGTACAGTACAGAGGCGTGGAGCGGCGAGAGGATTCACCAGAGACAGAGTGGGGAGCAGAACAGGCAGATCAGAAATACACTGCTGAGGGGAGCAGCGGGCAAGGCGGGAGAGGTCCGCTGCGCCATGTGGGACTCTCCCTGGCCGGGCGTCGAACTCGCGTCGCCGCTGCCGACAGCTCCACAGCGCAGCGCCCAACTGCTGCACCACTCGGGAGGCCTGTAATCCCACTTGTTTATCTTGTCCTTCACTTCCTTCGCTTTGGGGCATGTGTTGTTAAAGATTTTGCTGAGATGTATGTTGTGTAGGGTTTTGCCTATATTTTCTTCTGTAAATTTTATGGTTTCAGGTCTTACATCTAGGTCTTTCATCCATTTTGAGTTGGTTTTTGTGAGGGTGTGAGGTAGTAGTCAAGCTTCATTTTTTTGCATGTGGCTGTCCAGTTTTCCCAGCACCATTTATTGACTGTCCTTGTTCCACTGCATTTTCTTTGCTCCTTTGTCAAAGATTAATTGTTCATAGATATGCGGCTTTAATTCTGGGTATTCTATTCGGTTCCATTGGTCTTTGTGTCTTTTTTGTTCCAGTACCATGCTGTTTTAGTTATTACGGCTTTCTAGTATAGTGTGAAATCAGGGAGTGAAATTCCTCTGTTTTCTTTCTTTTTAGTCAGGAGGACTTTAGCTATGTGGGGTTTTTTGTGGTTCCATATGAATTTCATCAGTAGTTGATCTATTTCTTTGAAGAATGTCATTGAGATTTTTATTGGAATAGCATTGAATCTGTAAATTGCTTTTGGTAGGATTGCCATTTTGATAATGTTAATCCTTCCAATCCATGAGCAAGGGATGCCTTTCCATCTTCTTGTGTCTTCTTGTATTTCTTTCAACAGTGTTCTATATATAGTTTTCTTTGTATAAGTCTTTAACGTCTTTTGTTAGATTTATTCCCAGATATTTGAATTTTTGGTTTCAATTTTGAAGGGGATGGATTTCTTAATTTCTTCTTCAGATTGGGTGTTTGCATACAGGAAGGCTACTGATTTTTGTGCATTGATTTTGTATCCTGCTACTTTACTGGCCTGGTCTGTAATTTTGGTAGTTTTTTTATGGAGTTTTTAGGATTTTGTATATGTATTATCATATCATCTGCAAACAGAGACAGTTTAATTTCTTCTTTTCCTATTTGGATTCCTTGAATGTCTTTCTTTTCTTATTGCTCTGGCGAGGACTTCCAGTATTATATTGAAAAGCAGTGGTGAGAGTGGACATCCTTGCCTAGTTCCTGATCTTAGTGGAAAGGCCTTTAGCTCTCACTGTTGAGAATAATGTTGGCTGTGGGTTTGTTGTATATGGCTTTTATTATGTTGAAGTATGTTCCTTCAATCCCAAGGATTTCAAGGGCTTTTATCATAAATGGGGGTTGCAGTTTGTCAAATGCTTTTTCAGCATCTATTGATATGATCATATGGTCTTTATTTTTCTTTTTGTTGATGTTTTGGATTACATTGATTGATTTTTGGATGTTGAACCATCCTTGTGTCCCTGGGATAAATTCCACTTGGTTGTGGTGTATTATCTTTGATGCATTGTTGGAGCCTGTTGGCTAAGATTTTGTTAAATATTTTTGCATCAGTGTTCATTAGAGAGATTGATCTGTTGTTTTTATTTTTTTTTTGGTATCTTTGTCTGGTTTTGGTATTAGAGTAATGTTTGCTTCATAGAATGTGTTTGGTAGTACTCCTTCCTTCTCGATTTTTTGAAAGAGTTTGTGTAATATAGGGACTATTTCTTTTTTGAATGTTTGGTAGAATTCGTTTGTGAAACTGTCTGGTCTGGGCTTTTGTTTTTGGGAAGCTTTTGATTACGTTTCAATTACACTGCTTGTGATTGGTCTGTTTAGGTGTTCTATATCTTCTTTATCTAGTTTTGGGTGATTGTATAGTTCTAGGAATTTGTCCATTTCCTCTAGGTGCTTGAACTTGTTTCCGTATAGCTGTTCACAGTAATCTCTGATTATTCTTTTGATTTTTGCTTTGTCCATTCTGATTTCTCCTCTTTCATTTATGATCCTATTTATTTGTGTTTTCTCCCGTTTTTTCTTTGTAAGCCTGGCTAGTGGTTTGTCTATTTTGTTTATTTTTTCAAAGAACCCGCTTTTGGTTTCGTTGATCTTCTGGATTGTTTTTTTTTTTTAATTTCCATTTCGTTTATTTCTGCTTTGATTTTTATTTTTTCCTTAAGCTGGCTTTTGGGTTTTTTTGTTGTTCATTTTCTAGTTCTTTGAGATGTGAGATTAGATTGTTTCTTTGAGTTGTTTCTTTTTTCTTGATGTGAGTTTTAATGCTATATGTTTTCCTCTTATTACTGTTTTTGCTGTGTCCCAAATGTTCTGGAAGGTTCTGTCTTCCTTGTCTTTCATTTCTATATATTTTTTAATTTCTTCTTTGGTCTCTTCGTTGATCCATTTGGTCTTCCAATAATGTGGGCTTCAGTCTTCATGAGGTGAAAGGGTTTCTTTTTTTCTTTTTATTGTTTATTTCCAGTTTGACTCCTTAGCGATCAGAGAAGAAGCTGGTATGATTTTGATCTTAGTGTATCTGTTGAGGTTTGTTTTGTGGCCTAATATGTGATTGGTCCTGAAGTATGTTCCATGCACACTTGCAAAAAATGTGTATTCAATTTTTCGGGGGTGAAGTGATCGATAGATATCTGTTAATCCCATGTGGTCTAGGTTCTTATTTAGAGCTTTAATGTCCTTGGTTACTTTTTGTCTTCTTGATCTGTCCAATAGAGAAAGTGGGGTGTTAAATCTCCTACTATATATGTATTTTCTTTAATGTCTGTTTTCAGGGATGATAATAATTGTCTGATATATTTTGGTGCTCCTTCATTTGGGGAGTATATGTTGATGATTGTTATATCCTCCTGTTTTATTGTCCCCTTTATCATGATGTAGTGACCAGCTTTGTCTTTTTTTACCTTCTTAAGTTTGAAGTCTATTTTATCTAATTGTAGCTGTTCCTGCCTTCTTTCTTGGTCCATTTGCTTGTAGGATTGTTTTCCATTGTTTTAACTATTAATCTCTGTTTATCTTTCACAATTAAATGTGTTTCTTATAGACAACAGAAGGTTGGGTGTTTTGATGCATCCTGCTATGATGTGTCTTTTAATTGGTGTGTTTAGTCCATTTACATTTAGAGTTAATATTGATATACTGCCATCCTTATTTTTTGTTTGTTTGTTTACCCTTTTGTAGTTCTAAATCTTACCTTATTCTGTGTTTCCTGGTCTTTCTTCTCTTGGTTTTGTCTTCATGACTTCTTCTGGTATTCTTTGGAGTGGGGATTTGGTAGTGATGAATTTCTTTAGTTTCTGTTTGTCGGAGAAGGTCCATATTTTTTCTTCATAGAGGAATGAGAGCTTTGCAGGGGAGAGTATTCTTAGTTGACATTTGTTGGCATGTAGTGTGTTACATATGTCCCTCTATTCTCTTCTTGCCTGTAGTGTTTCTTCAGAGAAATCTGATGTCAGCCTGATTGGCTTTCCTTTATAGGTTATTTGTTTCTTTGCCCTCGTCATTTTCAATATATTTTCCTTGTCTTGAATTCTCGATAGTTTTGCTATCATGTGTCTTGCTGTTTTTTTTCCTTTTGTTGTAATAATATGGAGATCTTCTGGCTTCCTGTATGTCGATTTTTGTTTCCTTTTTCATGTTTGGGACGTTCTCTTCAATTATCTCATTGAGAAGTTTCTCATCCTTTGTCTTTCTCCTCTCCTTCTGGGATTCCTATGATTCTGATGTTTCCTTTTTTCATGGTGTCAGATAGTTCTCGAAGCTTTTCCTCATTCTTTTTCCTTTGTTTTTCTCTTTCCTTTTCTGTCTTGATTCTATTAGTATCTTTATCTTCCAGAATGCTTATTTTTCCCTGCATATCTTTTAATTCACTTTTCTGGCTTTCCCTGGATTTCTTTAGCTCCTCTACTAAATTTTTAAATCTTCCATTTCCTTCAATTTCTTCTTTATGGATTCATTCTCATTCTTCAGTTCTTTTAATTTCTTCTTTATGGATTCATTCTCATTCTTTAGTTCTTTATTTATATTCCTCAGTTCTTTGTTATTTTCATTTAATTCTATCTTTTTTTTTTTGTTATGGCTATTTTGAAGTCTTTATCTGTTAGGTGGATATAATCTTCTATGTCCATATTAATGGTTCTGGAGAGGGATTTTCTTTCTGTGGTATATTGTTTTGAGGGTCATTTGTAACTTTTTTCCTTCCTGTTGTTGGTTTTCTGCTTTGCTCTATTCGTAGCTTTCTGCTGGTGCTGGCGGGCATGACTCCTGGTTTTACTTGCTCAGGAGTGTTTGTGGTTCCCTAGTGTCTGAGTTGCCTTGGTGGTGGCTGGGTATCTTCTGGATTTTCTTGTTTTTCTTTGTTGAATTTCTTTGGTTCTCGTGGCGTGTCTCCAATGTGTTTCCGGTTCCGAGTGGAATTAGGGAAGATGAAGGGGTGGTTTGTAGTAAAAAAGAAAAAAAAAAAAAAGGAAAAGGAAAGGAAAGAAAACGAGAATGAAGATGAAGAAGAGTAGGAATGAAGTACCAAGAGAAAAAGGTAGGTGAAAAATAAAAAAACATATATGAAAAAAAATAATAAAAAATAAAGTATTGGGGAGATATGAATTTGGAGTTCTGTAGTCCTTTTGCTCTTAGGTTCTGGGGTTTCTGGTTGGGCCCCCTGCTGGGGTTCAGCCCTTCCTTTTCAGTGACAGATGTTGCTGTTGTCTTGCTGTCTCTGCTGTCATTAGTCGTTGCTGGGAGTCTTTATTCTTTCTACCGCCCCTTTTTTTTTCTCCTTTCCTCCAATGTTTGCCTGGGGCTATTCCTGCCCCTGAGGTTACGTCTGGTGGGGAGGGGTTGGGAGCTCCTTGTCTTAGTTTCTATTCTGCTGCTTGGGCCCCGCTACTCCATGAAGGAATGCAGGGGTGGAGGCTGTGGGTAGCTGTTGGTCAGGGTTTCACCTCCCCTGGTTTCTGGGGTGCCGTGTGCAGCCAGCTAGAGGTTGGGGGTGGGGCCACAGGGGGTGCTGGGCCGTGTTCACCACCCGCTGAGGTCTCTTTTCTGCTGCCCTCCTGGTGCCAAGATGCTGACACTTTACAGGGGAGGGTGTGGTCAGAGATAGTTCCAGCAGGAGCCTGTACCCCAGCAACAGGTATGGGAGGGGTTATGGGGACTGTCAGTCAGTAGTTCTTAATCACCACTCCTCCTGTCAGGTTGGGATCAAGTTACAGTCTAAGGCCCAGTGTGTTTGAGGTGGTCTCAGCAGGAGGTTTTCTGGCCTAATCAGTTCCTCTGGCCAATTTATCACCTAGCAACCAGTGGGGGATGCTTCTTGCTTGGACTTTATCCCCATTATGTTAACTAGCCCCAGGTGGGGGATGGGACACAGTGACCCTTGTGCTTTCCTGCGCTTCAGCACTGCCGCCATTCAGGGAAGAGAGGGGGATCGTGGGGTGGGAGAGTGGGGGTCGTGCTCCCAGTCGGCTGTCTGGAGCCCTCCGACCTCACCACAGTTTCTAACCTTTTTTTCAGCGGCTCTTAGGGAAGCCAGTTTGCCCACCTCTCCTTGCTGCTGTTCCTCTGTGTGGAGTCCGATGTCTTTTCTCTTCTCTTTACTCCGACTCTTCGGTTTATTTTTAAGTCTAAAGCACCCCCGGGGTTGATTGTATTGTGCAGGGTATCCGGTTCTCTTCGAGTCAGCTCTCAAAGTTAGGGATATTTTTCTCCATAAATCGATTTTTTGTGGGAGAGCCTGATCCTAGTGTCTGTTTGCCGCCATGTTTTGGGGGTATGTTAATTTTGTTTTTTAATTTATTATAATTATTTTTTTCCTGATCCCTTATTTGGTTCCCCTACATTCCTCCTATAACTGAAACCATCTGATATTTTTCTTTTTATTTCTGGCTTATTTCACTGAGCATAATCCTTTCCAGCTCCGTCCATGTTGCTGTGAATGGCATGGGTTTATCTTTTTGATCTGAGTAATACTCCATTATTTGTATATTTATACACACACACACACACACACACACACACACACACCACAATTTCTTGATCCAGTCATCTGTTTTTGGGCATTTGGGTTGTTTCCATATCTTACCTATTGTAAATACTGCTGCAATAAACATAGGGGTGCAGCCTGGCTTCTGAGATGACTTGTTTAAAAAAAGAGTAGTTGGGGTTTTCGCATTTCAGAGAAATATAAGTCTTTAACAGTTTCACATTATAGAAGCTCTCTATAAGAATAGATTTGGTGTATATGATTTATCATAAAGTCAAAAATATAAGAAAATACGAGAATGGTAGTTACTGAGATGTATAACAACTATTTCGTCTAAGGTTTTGGTTCCACAGTATGTTAATATTGCACAGATGATCAAACCGAAGGAAGGCAGTGAAATAACCCATTTCTTATATGAATTTGTGAATGACATGTGCTTACTTTAAATTTCATATAAAGAATAGTATTGCTGAAACTGATTTTCAGAAAAGCAGTTCTGTGTTACAGTTTTATTTGATGATACCTAGTCATCTAAGATTAACAATTAACATTTGTTTACAGAACTGTTCACATAAATCCTGTTGTGATGCTACAGCATGTGTGTTGAAAAATAAAGCAGAATGTGGTTCTGGGGAATGCTGTACACAAAGTTGCAAGGTAAGAGGCTCTCAGCATTTTGTAATAGTTCATCATTAAATTTATTGAAATAGTTTTTCAGATGTTGGAAAACATCAATACCATATTTAGTTCTTTCTATTATAGTTTTCCTAACAACATTGAACCCACTTATACTTTGGTCTTCATTAATCTGTCATTTCCAGGACGCTTATATACATAATACCTGATCTTTCTTTCCCTAACTTCACTCCTATTTCTGTGCCTCACTACAAATCTTTCCCTGATACATTGAGATTTTCTATTGTAGAAATGTTTAGTTATATAAAACATTTTTATCAACTATAAACATCATACTGTAATAAGATCCTCAGATTTACTCATTTTATAGTTGAAAGTTTGTGTCCTTGAACAGTATCTATTTCCTCTACTCATCCCCACTATCAATTTGTTTTGATGAGTTTGGGTTTTTAGATATAAGTGAGATATGCACTCTTGTCTAATTTATTTCTCTTGTCTGATTTATTTCACTTAGTGTAATGCCCCTCAGTTTCCTTTGTGTTGTTGAGGTTGGCAGGATTTTGTTCTTTTTATGGCTGAATACTATTCCATTGTGTACATGCAGGACATTTTTTTCTTATCCACTCATCCATTAGTGGTCACTTAGGACGCTTGGTTGCTGTGAGAAATGCTGCAGTTATGATGGGGATACAGATTATCTTTTCAAAATGCTGATTTTGTTTCCTCAGATGTATACTCAGCAATGGGATTGCTGGATGGATGGTAGTTCTGTTTTTAATTTTTTGAAGCTTCTGCATGTGTTTTCCAAGGTGATCTATTTCTAGAATTTACCTATACATTCTTGCTTATTTAACATGTCAGCATACAATTGTTCATAATAGTCTCTAATGATCATTTTTGTGCATATATTACATACATATTCCATATGTAGCATATATTATATACACACACACATTTATTTATTTATTTTTATATATTTTTATTGTTATTTATGTCTTTTACATTTTGTATTCCCCTTGGGTAGCCCACCACCAATTCATCCTTGATCCATCTCCGTGGTCCCTTATGTTCTTTTCTACTCCATTATGTGCCCTTATCCTCCCCTCCCCCTGCTGCCCCCCCACCTGCTGAGTGTCTCTCTCCTATTTGGTTTCCTTATAGTCCTGTTATAAGTGAAACCATTCGATATTTTTCTCTTTCTTTCTGGCTTATTTCACTGAGTATGATCCCCTCTAATTCCATCCATGTTGCTGCAAATTACATGTGTTTATCTTCTTTGAATGCTGAATAGTATTCCATTGTGTATATGTACCACATCTTCTTGATCCAACCATCTATTTTTGGACATCTGGGTTGCTTCCATACCTTTGCTATTGTGAACAGTGCTGCAATGAACATACGGGTGCATGTATCCTTTTGGATTAGTATTTTTGTTTTTGTGTCCTTTGGGTAGATTCCCAAAAGTGGTATTGCTGGGTTGTATGGAAGCTCCATGTTTAGCAGTTTGAGGAATCGCCATATAGCTTTCCATAGTGGTTGGACCAATTCACATTCCCACCAGCAGTGTGAACTCTTTTCACACACATCATTTTTTCTCCACATCCTCACCAGCATTTGTTGTTCCCTATATTTTTAATGTGTGCCATCCTCACAGGTGTGAGGTGGTATCTCATAGTGGTTTTGATTTGCATTTCCTTGATTATAAGTGATGTTGAGCATTTTTTCATGTATCTGTTGGCCATTTGCTTTTCTTCTTTGGAGAAGTGTCTTTTTAGCTTTTCTTCCCATTTTTTGACTGGGTTATTGGCTTTGTTTTTGTTGAGTTGTGTGAGTTCCTTGTAAATTTTTGTTATTGGTCCTTTATCAGATGTATTGTGGGCAAAGATCTTTTCCCAGTTGGTAGGTTGTCTGTTAATTTTGGTTAATGTCTCTTTTGCTGTACAGAAGCTTTTTATTTTGATGTAATCCACCTGTTTATCTTGTCCTTCACTTCCTTCACTTTGGGGGATGTGTCGTTAAAGATTTTGCTGAGATGTATGTTGTGTAGAGTTTTGCCTGTATTTTCTTCTGTAAATTTTATGGTTTCAGGTCTTACGTCTAGGTCTTTCATCCATTTTGAGTTGGTTTTTGTGCAGGGTGTGAGGTAGTAGTCTGGCTTCATTTTTTTGCATGTGGCTGTCCAGTTTTCCCAGCACCATTTATTGAATAGACTGTCCTTGTTCCACTGCATTTTCTTTGCTCCTTTGTCAAAGATTAGTTGTTCATAGATATGTGGCTTTAATTTGGGCTATTCTATTCGGTTCCATTGGTCTTTGTGTCTGTTTTTGTTCCAGTACCATGCTGTTTTAGTTATTATGGCTTTCTAGTATAGTGTGAAATCAGGGAGTGAAATTCCTCTGTTTTCTTTCTTTTTAGTCAGGAGGACTTTAGCTATGTGGGGTTTTTTGTGTTTCCATATGAATTTCATCAGTAGTTGAACTATTTCTTTGAAGAATGTCATTGAGATTTTTATTGGAATAACGTTGAATCTGTAAATTGCTTTTGTAGGATTGCCATTTTGATAATGTTAATCCTTCCAATCCATGCGCAGGGGATGCCTTTCCATCTTCTTGTGTCTTCTTGTATTTCTTTCAACAGTGTTCTATATATAGTTTTCTTTGTATAAGTCTTTAACGTCTTTTGTTAGATTTATTCCCAGATATTTGATTTTTTTGGTTTCAATTTTGAAGGGGATGGATTTCTTAATTTCTTCTTCTTCAGATTGGGTGTTTGCATATAGGAAGGCTACTGATTTTTGTGCATTGATTTTGTATCCTGCTACTTTACTGGCCTGGTCTGTAATTTTGAGTAGTTTTTCTATGGAATTTGTAGGGTTTTGTATATATATTATCATATCATCTGCAAACAGAGAGAGTTTAATTTCTTCTTTTCCTATTTGGATTCCTTGAATGTCTTTCTCTTTTCTTATTGCTCTGGCGAGGACCTCCAGTATTATATTGAAAAGCAATGGTGAGAGTGGACATCCTTGCCTAGTTCCTGATCTTAGTGGAAAGGCCTTCAGCTTCTCATCATTGAGGATAATGTTGGCTGTGGGTTTGTCGTACATGGCTTTTACTATGTTGAGGTATGTTCCTTCAATCCCAAGGATTTCAAGGGCTTTTATCATAAATGGGTGTTGCACTTTATCACATGCTTTTTCAGCATCTATTGATATGATCATATGGTCTTTATTTTTCTTTTTGTTGATGTGTTGGATTACATTGATTGATTTTCGGATGTTGAACCATCCTTTGTCCCCGGAATAAATCCCTCTTGGTCATGGTGTATTATCTTTTGGATCCATTGTTGGATCCTTTGGCCAAGATTTTGTTAAATATTTTTGTGTCAGTATTCATTAGGGAGATTGGTCTGAAGTTTTCTTTTTTGCTATTGTCTTCGTCTGGTTTTAGTATTAGAGTAATATTTGCTTCACAGAATGTATACACATATATTTATAAAATCAGTTTTAGTGTTTTCCTTTTAGTCATCATTTCATTTTATTGAGAACTGTCTCTTTTTATTTGTTAGTCTAGCTAATGGTTTGCCCTTTTGTTTCTCTTAAACAAAAACAACTAACTGAAAAACAGCCCTTAGTTTCATTGATATTTTTTCTTTTTTTTTAAAGATTTATTTTTTTATTTATACATACAAGCTGGGGTACAGGCCAGAGGTGTGGGGCAACGAGAGGTTTCACCAGAGACAGAGCGGGTAGCAGAACAGGCAGATCAGAAATACACTGCTGAGGGGAGCAGCGGGCAAGGCAGGAGAGGTCTGCTGCACCATGTGGGATTCTCCCTGGCCGGGCGTCGAACTCGCGTCGCCGCTGACAGCTCCACAGCGCAGCGCTCAACCGCTGCGCCACCAGGGAGGCCCCTTCATTGATGTTTTTTCTATGTCCTTCTATTTTTTTTTTTAAGAATCTGATTATTTATTTTCATATATTTTGGTTCCATACTAAAAAACACTCCTTTCTTATTATTATAAGATATCAGAAGGTCATGGGACAACGTAAGCCTTGGTTCAAATCAGTTGTAACTTAGTGAACTCTTTCTTAGTTTTCTCATAGTCCTGGGATACACTTTATTTTACATTTTTAAATACTTCTTAAAATTAACAGTCGTTCCAAGACTATATTATTCAGAAATATAGGATCCCATCTCTTCAGCTGGTACCACTATACCCACCCGTCACCAAGGTTCTGTATCTTGGCTATTGTAAATAGTGCTGCAGTGAACATAGGGGTGCAGATTTCCTTTTGAATTTGTGTTGGTGTTCTTTGGGTAGAATATAGTAGAATTTTCTGGTCATTTGGCAGAGCCACTTTTTAGTCTTTTGAGAAACTTCCCATAACTTTTCAAAAGGGCTGTGCCAATATTCCTACCAGTATTGGAAGAAAGTTCCTTTTTCTCCATACTCTAACCAACATTTGTTATTTCTGGTCTTTTTGATAAGGACTGATGTGAAATGGTATCTCATTGTGGTTTTGATTTTCATTTTCCTGATGATAAGTGATAATGAAAAAATTTTCAGGTGCCTGTTGGCCTGAAACCTATTCTTTGTTCGTTGGAGGAGTGCCTATTTAATTCCTCTGCCATTTTTTGATTGGGTCATTTGTTTTCTTTTTGTTGAATTGTACAAGTTCTTTGTAGATTTTTGATATCAGTCCCTTGTCAGATGTACAGTGTGCAAATATTTTCTCCCATTCAGTAGGATGTCTTTTTGTTTTAGTTAACAGTCTTTTAGACTGTGTAGAAGCTTTTTAGTTTGATGTAGTCCCAATTTTTTATTTTCTCTTTGTTTTTCTTTCTACTGGTGATGAATCTGTAAAGATGACTCTGAGGTTTATGTCATGGAGTGTTTTGCTTGTGTTTTCTTCTATGTATTTTATGGTTTCAGGTCTTATATCCAAGTCTATTACCCACTTTTGAGTTGCTGGGATTGAGTCAGTTAATAGAATATGTGATTGACTTTGTGATGTACACACTGGTTTCTGTGAGTGACCACCCCTCCTTCTTCCTCCTATATGTCTGTAGACTATTCAGCTGCACCTATTTCTCTCAGTGCCCTGGAGTGGGCAAGAAAAAAGTTGGCTCTTTGTGTTGTGTATCACACTGTTGGGGAACGAGTTTCTCTATCAGTTTTACTTTTTCCTGCTAGGGAAATCACAGGCCAAAATGGTCTCTCTTGTCATTGAACTGTATAATGTTGGGGTTCTCAAGAACTTATATGGGTACAATGAAACTGTTCTTACCCTCTTTGGTGTTCCTATTCTCACATTTTTTGCTTTGTCATGGAACTGGAAATTTTCAGTTGAATTTCTGGGTTTCCATAAAGCTAGTCTCATCCCTGTTAGTTAGCTACATGGTGTTTCTGGAGGGCATGCATTCTGGAATTTTCTGTTCTGCCCTCTTGCTGGTATCACTGTCTTTTGTTTTTCCTTTTTTTGGACATATTATGTACTGTTAAATATTATTAAGAATAATTCAAAGGGCCTCCCTGGTGGCGCAGCGGTTAAGCACTGGGTTGTGGAGCTGTCGGCAGCAGCGATGCGAGTTTGACGCCCAGCCGGGGAGAATCCCACATGGCGCGGCAGACCTCTCCTGCCTCGCCCGCTGCTCCCCTCAGCAGTGTATTTCTGATCTGCCTGTTCTGCTCCCCACTCTGTCTCTGGTGAAGCCTCTCACCACGCCACACCTCTGGCCTGTACCCCAGCTGTATGTATAAATAAATAAATCTTTAAAAAAATACATTATTAAGAATAATTAAAAAACTTAACTAACCCATTGAACACAAGCAGTATAGCAGATTACTTAATTCTTTGTTATCACTCACCAAGAGGAATAACTTTTCTGCTATATAAGTTATATTCATAAATTCACCGGGATATGTGAATAACTTTGATATTGAGACTTGTTGGAGTTGTGATAATCATTAGTACCTGGTCCCAGTTATGGAAAATGAAAGTACTCAAATTGTTTTTTCTGGTATCCACAGTACTATCTTTACTAGGTAGTCTAGGCTTGTGTAGTAGTTAGAGTAACTTAATTTACCCATCCCTATTTCCATTTTGTGAAGGAACATAGCCCTAACCATGAATTAGATATGACATATATTTAGACTGACAGTCTTTGCAAAAAATAAAAATAAGTTAATTAAAAATTAAATCAAGAAAGTTTCAAGAGAAAACTATTAGAAATATAAATGAACAATTTTAAAGTTTTATGCTCATTTGAGAATTTGAGAGCCAAGGGAAAAAAAATGAATCCTCCTTAGTAGAGGAAGCTATAGGATAATAAAACTTGATTCAGAGAACATTTGAGGAACTAGGTATTTATGAATATTGAAAAATAATTTGGGTGAAAGGAGCCAATCTTTAAAGGCTACACACTGTATGATCCCAACTATTTTAATGTCTGCAAAAGGTAAAGTTATGGGGAGGTAAAAAGATCTGTGGTTGCCAGGGGATTTGGGGGGCCGGTGAATTTGCAGAGCATGAGGGATTTTTAGTAAGGTAGTCAAAATACTTTGCATGACCCAATAATGGTAGATACGTGTCATTATTGCTCCAACCCACTTTAATGTTAATTGTGAGCTTTGACTGATTATGACATGTCAATGTAAGTTCATCACTCGTAACATGTAATAAATGTAACACTCTAGAGGGAAATGTTGATAATGAGGGAGGCTTTGCATGTATGGGATTGGGTTATGTGGGGAATCTCTGTAGTTGGATCTCGTATTTGCTATGGTTTTTAAACTTTAAAAATGAAGTCTTAATAAAAAATGAAATTTGAATAAAAAATATTGCCATTCATACAAAAACATTTGTAAATGAAGCATATTGTAAAGAAATATGTATTAATGATTTCTCATTATGATTATATATATTTTTATTTATAAACAATTTTGATAATTTGTTTTGATTTAGATGTTTACTCTATTAGGCTAATGATACAATTTAAAAGTGTTGTGTTTTGTCTTCTCACCTATCACTTGATGAACTTATGTCATATTGTTGAAAATGTGAAGAAAAAGTTTACAGAAAACCAATTTTGATTAGGTGAATGTTATATAAACTGGGTTTGTAGTACATTTGACAGCAAGAAAAATTTGATTGAGTTTCCTTATGATTGATGATAGCCAAGAGGAATTGAGACTTAGGCTGAGGAAAAGAAAGTTTGCTGTGATGATATTTAGATGTTTCTTGGCAAAAGCACGTTACAGATAGGGAGCCCTGAGAACTATCAGCTAAACTTCCTCCTGTTTGTTCTTAAATTATCTTCTTTTAAAATCTATACACATCTTTCCTAAATGCTTATAATGTGTATTTATTGTTTTAATTGGTTGATCATTTATGCTTTAAGGATGGTGTGTGGAGAAACCAGGAACTTCCTGGGCGAGCATAGCCATCATGTGCTGAAATTTTTTTCTATTAATTTCTTTGCACTACTTTGTCTTTCTTTTTTTTTTTATGATTATGGTGATCTGCTTGAGTTTCTCCTCTCTATCAGAAGTATTACCTACTCCTTTATGCACAATAAATTCAGTCACCAAAATTTCTGTGCATTGTTTTAAGGAGTTAAGGAGATAACTATTTTTTCTCATTGTTCTTTGCAACTTAGGAAAAAAATGGAAATTTAAAGCCTTAAGAGAAAGAAAACTTAAATATCATTGATATGTAATCTTTTCTTTTGTTCCTTTTGTCTCCCAGCTAAAACCAATTGGTGTAATCTGTAGGCAATCATTTGATGACGAATGTGATTTTGTTGAATATTGTAATGGGAAATCCCCGGTCTGTGTGGCTGACACTTTTGTACTCAATGGAAACAAATGTGATTCGGGTGACTCCTTCTGTTATGAGGGACGATGTCGGATATTTAACAAACAATGTCAAAGGCTAATTGGAGGAGGTAATAACAACAATTTTCTTCTTAGTTACTAAATTCTCATTATTCCAAGCTGTGTTTATCAATTCTATAACAAAAAAGTAAATGTAATTTGTACTGAGTGTAGTCATGCCTAATGCATATTAATGTTAAAGTAAATCACAATTTTCTTCACTCTGAAAAAGAAAAAAAAAACTCTGAATTTATTTGCAACTCTCTTTAATGAGGAAGAAACCTCAAATAGAAATGCAACTTCTTGGAAGTCTTAAATGAAACAAAGCAGGGCTAATCATTGATTGGATAAATTTCAAGAATGGGTATATTCAAAGGCCTTTGCTGATGAATTAGGGCTTCAGCTTTTGATGTGTATAGCCTAGTTTGATAGCTTCCTATAAATATGTGGATTATTAGCTTTATTGAAATATGAAATTTTCTGCACATATCAAGCTCATCTTCTATGAAAGAGTGAAATTTTCATTCTCAGTCCTCTCTTGGGCCTGTCTCAGCCAGATCTTAGGACAGAATTCTATTGTCTAGATTGGAGTGAATGCTAGCAGTTTAAGGAGGAGATGTGGTAATAAAGGTTTTGGTGATTATTTTAATTTTGTTCTGTTTTTATATCAGAGTCATAGTTGTCATACCTAACAATTACAGTAGTATTTAAAATATAGTTGGGAAAGAAACAAACAAATAAGAAGTAAAATTAGAGGGCACCAAAAATTATGACATATCTGTGATTTGAAGTTTGTCCAAGTAAAACCAAGGATATAAATGTCAGTGCTTGTCAGCCTAAGATTATCTGGCACAAAATGTAAGCATTTACTAATGCCATTATTTAATTGCTTTCTGGCTGTTTTGTTGTTCCATTGGGAGAAAATATTTGTAAGTCATATAATTGGTAAGGAATGTATATCCAGAATATATAGAAAATTCCTAAAACTGAACAGGAAAAAGCCTAACAGCTTACTTCAAAAGATTTCTCCAAAGGCGATATATAAAGGGTCAAGAAGCACCCAAAAAGCTATTCAATATCACTAATCATTAAGGGGAATGAAAATCAATACTACAGTGAGATAATACCTTGTACCCATTATGATGACTATTCTTAAAACACAGAAAACAACAAGTGTTGGCAAGAATATGGAAAACATGGACAACCTGTTTGCTGTTTGTGGAATGTAAAACCCTAGAGCCACTGTCCAAAGTTGTATGCAGATTCCTCAGAAAATTAAAAATTGAAAATGGTACAGACATTCTGCTTCTGGGTATATACCTAACAGAATGGATAAAAGCATTATTCACAATAGCCAAAAGATGTGAGCAATTCAATCATCTATTTGTAGATGAACAGACAAGCAAAATGTATACATATACAATGGAATACTGTTCTGCCTTAAAAAAGGAGAAAAATTTTGCAGTGTACTACCTCATGCATAGATGAACATTGAAGGACTCTGCTAAATAAGCCTATTGTAAAAAGATAACTATTTCAGTGGTTCCACTGAAATAAGGTACTTAGCATAGTCAAAATAGATGTTAGAATCGTGGTTTCCAGAGTCTGGGAGTAGGAGAATGGAGAGTTAATGTTTAATATGTAGAGAGTTTAAGTTTTACAAGTGAAAAGAATAGTGGATAGTAGTGTTCGTTTGCACAATAGTATGAATGTACTTAACACCACTGAACTGTACATTTCAAATGGTTTAGATAGTAAACTTTATATTGCAGAAAGACAAAAATCCTAATTCATTTATGTTTAGAAACCATATTTTTAAAAATCCAGATAATTTTTTTGAAACTTCATTGTATCATTTATTTCTTTACTCTGAGGCCCATCCTTGATTGTATTTTATTTACTCTTTTAACATCATGCTTTGTGTATTCACATCTGAATCTTTCATGTCTGAGAGGTTGAGCATTTTTACTCATCTTCTGTTCTTCTTTGAATATCTAAAACAGACATGATACATAATAAATACTTGTAGATTTTTAAAAAGAGGGGAGGTAAAAGGGAGGAGAGGGACATTCTGTACCACCTCAGTGCTGATGTTGCTCCCTTTATCATTTCATGTAAGGTATATCTGGTCTTAACATCTTTTAGCTTTTGCTTCTCTGGGAAAACTTTTATCTTCCCTTTATTTCTAAATTTTCCCTGTATCATAGCCTTTATTGGCTATGTATGTTTTTTTTTTTCATTTTCTTTCATCAGTGAATAAATCATCCCATTGCCTCTTGGCCTATAAGTTTTTGCTGGAAAATACATAGTTTTGTGGAGGTTCTCTTATATATGGCAGCTCATTTCCCGCCCCACTTTTAAAATTCTCTCCGTGCCTTTGAGTTTGACAATTTGATTGTAATGTGTGTTGGTATAGATTTCTTTGGCATCATCTAATTTAGGATTCCCTCATATTCCTGGATCTTGATGTCCATTTTCTTCCTCCAATTTGGAAGTTTCTGGCTACTGTTTCTTTGAATATGCTTTCTGATCCTTTCTCTATTCTTATTCCCAAGCTCTCATAATTCATGTATCGATCACTTTAATGGTGTCCCAAAGTTCTTATGCTTTCTTCACTTTTAAAAATTCTTTGTTATTTTGTTTTTTAACACTCTTTTATATTAACTCCACTTACTAAATAATTTCCAATCAGCCATTTTCAAGTTTACTCATTCTTTTTTCCACTTGATTGTGTTTATTGTTGAACTCTTGTAGTACATTTTTTTTTTCAGTTCAGTTAGTGTATTATCAGCTCCAAGATTTCTGTTGGTGCTTGGTGTTCTAGATGCATAGGTCAACTCTTTTCTGAGGGGAAGCTGAAATGTTGTATTATCCACTAACTCAAGCTATCACCTATGTTGGGCAGTTAGACTGTGTAGAACCATCAGAACTCCCATAACTGTCAAGGTAGGTTTCAGCTTTTTAAACACCCATCTTGGAAATGTGTGGGTGCTAGAACTGAAAATCATCCCTTTTACTGGGTGAAGTGGGAGGTAGATGACCCCTTCTTGTCATAAGGTACTGTGTGAGGGTAGGATCTCTAATGAAAGAGTGTTCTAAATTTCCTACTGGCTTTAGTGTGTTTGGTTTTATATTCTCCTATAGGAAAGAAACCTCTAATTTAATTTAGGATTCATCAGAATGGGAATTTTCCCATGAATTATTGCTAATTTGGTGCTTTTGTGAGAGGGAAGTCCATGGCTACCTATAATGCTGTGGTGCTGGTGTCATCTCCCTCTGGAATATCTTTCCCACACTCCCAATTTATTGAGATATAATTGACATAAATATAAGTTTAAGATGTATAATGTGTTCATTTGATGCATTTATATATTGAAAAATGATCACTACCATAGCATTAGCTAACACCTTCATCTGGTAAAATAATGACCATTTCTTTTTTGTTATGAGAAATTTAAAGATTAATCTTAGCAACTTTCAAATACATAACACATTACTACAAGTTATAATCACCATGCTATTCATTAGATTCCTAGAACTTCTTAATATTATAATTGGAAATTTCTAACCTTTGACCATTATCTACCATTATATCCACCTATGTCCACTACCTATAGGTTCAAAGTACCTTTATATCCGTTACGCCAAAGCCCCTGATTACCACCACACTACTCTGTTTCTCTGAGTATAGTTTTCTGATTCCATATATAAGTGAAATATGTATATATATATATATATATGTATGTACATGTGTGTATATATGTGTGTGTATAAAACATGTGCAAGTTTTAATCACTGACTTATTTTCAATTTACAACTTTCAAAGATTCCAGAGTCCATCAAATCATATGGGGTTGTATAATGACCTAATGATCACAATCATAGGATACAAATTAAGCAGCACAGTGAAAAGTTGTTCAGCTTTCTGATTTTCATTGGAGACCTTTACTGTGATGGGACTTGAACACAAATGACTCAGGAAATATACAGTTCTGTTCCGCAGTATAACAGTTCTGTGAGCAACATGGATAGTAGTCTTTAATGTATTTTCAGTAGAAGTCCTTCAAGCAAACATAATGGATGCTGAGCTGAAAAACATAAAGCCGAATTCACTTAGAATTCTTGTAGTGGCAGGGGAAAAACAGAAAAAAGAAGAGCTAACTTTTCTCTTAATAAAGGAAAAAGCAAGATCTTTTTTTTTTTTTAAAGATTTATTTATTTTTTTTATTTATGCATCCAAGCTGGGGTACAAGCCAGAGCTGTGGGGCGGCAAGAGGATTCACCAGAGACAGAGCAGGTAGCAGAACAGGCAGATCAGAAATACACTGCTGAGGGGAGCAGCGGGTGAGGCAGGAGAGGTCTGCCGCACCATGTGGGATTCTCCCCGGCTGGGCGTCGAACTTGCATCACTGCTGCCGACAGCTCCACAGCGCAGCGCTTAACCGCTGCGCCACCAGGGAGGCCCAAAAAGCAAGATCTTATAGTAAGTGCCATGATACATTATACTGGAGACTGATATGAAGGGGAAATATGAACCCCTATGTTTATTGCCCATATTTTGATCTAAGTGGAAAAGTCAATACAAGTTTTATTAATAACCAAAAATGCATGACTATATAGAGGTTGCATGCTTGAGAGAAGGTTTGTCCTTTTGCTTACAACAAATGACAGGTGTATTTGAAAATACATTTGATGTATGTACATTTGAAAGTACGTATGATGAAAGAACCAAGATATTTCAGATGAGAGAGACAACAGAGACTGACAACTTAACTTTTCTTTACTATGAAAATAAGGCCCAGAGGCCACAATTTATCCTATTTCATACTTTATAGGGGTTATAGCTCAGGAGTAGAGTATTTAACTCTATGCTGTCTATTCTGGAGAGATGAATCTAAACATTGATTCCCATTAAGTGATACACTCTCTTATACGCTGCATCCTCCAGCCAGGAGTGGCAACTTACCATGCTCTGAATGATTAAAAGCCACAGAACACTCTTAGTCCAAGTGCCACTAATGATAACAACCAGGGAGATTTCAAGGTTCAGATTGCATGAGATTTAATTAGTTTATCCGAGTTAATCCTAACAAGTACATACTTTTTTTCTTTGCATACTAATATGCTACTCAGTCTGAGCAACACAAATGCAGGTGTCTAAACTGTAGCTTCTTTCTATTTTACAATGGAAGGGTCCTTTTATCAGATCCCCTGTCCCCAGCCTGGACCTATTTTACTGTATTTCAATACTGTATTTCAATATGTTTAAGCTCTGCTAGACATTCCAGTAATGGGTAGGGCCTGGGATATTTTTCATGGAACATTTTATGGAACTCACCACTCACCATTTTCTTTTCACTGTCTAAGATACTCAGTCACAGAAGACTAAAATGATACCTTTTTTTGATGGTATTTGCCTAGACCCTTTAAGGAGTTAAATTGAGGAGTAGCTGCTTGTTACATGTTGGAGCACTGGGCTCATTGGCATCAAATATAGGGTAATGGACTTATCACCCGTAAATAGAAACATAAATTCCTGCCTGCTTTATCACAGTCCTGCCCTGGGGATCAAATGTGGTGAGAAAAGATTAGCAATTTAGAAGAACAACGATATAAAAGGCCACAAAAATAAATGCCTTTCCTCCAAGGACTGTCATAGCCAAAACAAAACAATCCCCAGAATCCAGTCTTTCTGATAAAAGCGGGGAAGCAACAACCAACCAATTATTGACTTTGACTTGGCCTTACAAGGAGAAAGATTTATTGACCCAATGCACTACTTTTCTAGAATTTCTGCCAGGACCACTCCTTGGGAGGTCACAACCTGGTCCTGAGTGACCACTGTTGGCATTGTCTGTTCATGATTTCGCACTCTGAGGTTCTTGGATGCACAGTAACTTCCGTGCCACTGCAAGAGAATAAAGGTTCTGTCCTAAAATATGCCAAACTTAACTTCCAGTTGTCGTCTTTCTTTGATGTTCTCTCGTCTTCCTTTGGGGTTTCTTATTGGCCTCAGTTCAAAGTCCAAAGGAAGCAAGAATGGGGAAGTTGCTGTGATATATGCTTAAGTCTCTCCAGCCCCAGGAGAATTAGACATAGTTCTGGGAAGAAAAGAAAATTCTGGCCCAGGAGTGGATCATCCAGGTTATAGGGGCCTGGGAAGATCAGGGAATAACATGGAATGCCTGCCATCCAGACTTTCAGAAGTTGAGTTGAAAAAAGTCACTGGAGAGTATGTTGTTTTATTCAGAGTAGTGAAAGATCCCCGACCACACTTGGATATAATACTTGCGCTACTCATTGGTTTTGCTTTCCCTTGGCATGAGAGGAACAGCTGCTGAGGCTTAGTGTTGAGATGTAGCAGCAGGGCCCCCAGGCTGCTGACAAGGGCCCCCCAGGCTACTCCAGGGAACTGTTGACTGATGGGAAAGGCCAGTTCAATTGGTTTAGTAAATCAGGGTTATGCAACAAACAATGACTTGTCTCTGTAAAATGTATTTTGTTTGTCATGGATTTTTCTTGTATTGATTTTTTTTTAAATTAATGCATTAAGATATTATTTGATTATTGAATGTTTGCTCATCTGCCCCCTTAAGTTTTGTGCCATCCTCATCCTGGCCCTATATAAGATTGGGGGGAATAATTGACTAGTCTAAATCATATTTTATTAAAGTGGTATTTTAATTAGACCAAAGTAGACAGAAGATAATTACTTTTGGGGTGAATTTAAGAGTAAGTCTCTTCAAAAGAGAATTGCTGGCTAGATTTCTACACAAAAATCTATTTAGAGCTGTTTTGTTGTAGCATCCTCTGTAAGTGTGAGCTCTGTCAGGAGAGAAAGTGAAATTTATAGATTATGCTCCCCAACCATGAAAATGTGAATTTGCTGAAGAGAATTCTGTTGTCAATGTATAGTTGTGACAACAAAAGATCTCAGTTTTTTTTTAACATGTGATTAAAATGCTCAACATAAATAACCAAGTCGAACGGATGTGACAGATATGGTATATATTTGAATTTTTCATGCTTTTTAAATAAGACATTACTAAAAATATAAGAGAACTGAAGTAAATGAACATAGACATCCTAATTTTAAAATTCACTAATTCTTACTTAGTGATTGTTAGGATACTAGGAAACAGAAATGAGATCTCTAGAGTGACCAAGAAGAATTAAATCAAATGCTGCTGGGTTCTTAGCATTGCAATATAGACACTGTTTCTCTCCTGTTTTGTTTGGCGTAAGAAAACTCAGGGAAATAGGGGACCTGAAGCAGAAAGAAAATAGAAAGGACCACAGCTACTTATTTTTCTGAAAATATAGACTCAACTGAATAATGTTGCTGTTTATTTTTTGTGAGGTACAGAAGAGTCTAAGAGGCTTGAATTGAGGAGATCCTTTTTTTTTCTTAAATCCTTGATCTACCACTAGCAACTTCTTAAAACTAAGTAATTATAAAATGTCCTAGGGGTCATATTATAATTCCTGGAGCAAGTCTACTATTCCTATAATAATAATTGGAATTATATATTGTAATTTAATTTTTTCTTCTTTTAGCTTCTAGAGGTGCTCCATTTGCCTGTTTTGAAGAAGTAAATTCAAGACATGATAGATATGGAAACTGTGGCAAGAATGCATGCTCATATCCGTATGTATTTCAAAAATTATAATTGTGTAAAATAGGCACTGTGTTGCTAAAATCCTAGAATATATTAGCATGTATACACCAAATAATATTACCAGCTGCTAGCAAATAACATGTATTCATTGCCTATAGAGTTATAACAGTGGCCATAAAAATCACCTCTGTTTTTTGTTTTGATGAGCTAGACATTGTTTTAGGTAGTTTATATATGTTATATATTTATTATATACTATACATATATTTGTATAGATCACATGTTTATAGTAAGAATTATTTATTCCATTTTACTGATGAAAAAAATGAAGACCAGTGATCATTTGCTCAAACATCAGAAACTATTATAAGGTAGATTATGGGTGTCATATCACAAAACTAATTAATTTTTCCCTTACCACGTTGTCTCACAAAACAAAAAAATCCACATTATAAGTCAGTGTGATCAAAAAAATTTACTGAGAGAAGATTATGAACCCTGTATTTAAATTAATAATACGCTTTTTAAAAATTAGCTATATTAAGGCCTCCCCGGTGGCGCAGCGGTTAAGCGCTGCGTTGTGGAGCTGTTGGCAGTGGCGACTCGAGTTCGACGCCCGGCCAGGGAGAATCCCACATGGTGCGGCAGACCTCTCCTGCCTCGCCCGCTGCTCCCCTCAGCAGTGTATTTCTGATCTGCCTGTTCTGCTCCCCGCTCTGTCTCCGATGAACCCTCTCGCCGTCCCACGCCTCTGGCTTGTACCCCAGCTTGTATGTATAAAAAAAAAATTAGCTATATTAGCAATCTGCATTATAGCTGCAAATGAAGCACCATTTTTTTTTCTGCTTTGTTCTACTAGAAATGTTCTATGTGGAAAATTAGTTTGTGCCTGGCCACACAAAACATTGGTATCACGTACAAATTTATCTGTGATTTATACACATATACGAGAGGCATTGTGTGTATCTACATTTCGAAACAAAGAAAAATATCCTGCCAATACAATGTCCACCATTGAAACAGCTGAGCACAGAGATGACACGTTTGTGGAAGATGGCACTCCCTGCGGCCCTGCGATGGTAATTACAACTAACAAACTTGAACTACTCTTTGAAAATATGTGGTTAGAGGGTCTCCGTGGTGGTGCAGTGGGTTAAGTCTCAGCCTATAAAGATATCTAGAGCCACTGCAGCCCAAGTTCCATACCCGGCCAGGGAGCTTCCCAACGGGTTAAGTCGTAGCCTATGAAGCCATCCAGAGCCACTGCAGCATGAGTTCCATACCCGGCCAGGGAACTTCCCACATGGCACTGCAGAACTCTTCTGCCTGGCCTGCTGCTCCCCTCAGCAGTGTACTTCAGTAGATTCACCTGTTCTGCTCCCCACTCTGTCTCTGGTGAATCCTCTCACCCCCCACACCTCTGGTCTACTCCCTAGCTTGTATGCATAAATAAATAAATCTTAAAAAAAAAGAAAATACATGGTTAGACATATATTGACAATATTCAAGCTAATGCATTTTTGGACAGCTCTGAGGAGCTATCATTTACCATAAAAGTGACCCATCATTAAGTTTATGATTCATTGATTCATTGCTTTTGATTACTTTACAGAGGAGCACAAACATTCCCACATTCAGTTTTAGCACTTACTAGTGATGGCTTAAATAAATGGAGGCAAGCAGACATTGAGTTTGTTAAATAATTAAGATCGAGAACTCTAGCCCACGAATTGTTTCTGGATTGCTGTGGGAAAGTTGCCTGAATTCTGAGCCTCAAAATGAAAATTTTATACAATCCTCAAGGAAAACATTATATGGATTTTTATAGAAAAAAATACGGGCAATTGTCCAGTTCATGCATCTATTTGATGTTGTCTATGCATTGTGGAAAACGAGGTTGTTAAAATGTACCCTATTTAGAGTCTTATCTTCTATACATTGGAAGTTCTAGCAATGTCACAGTAAGCCTTGAAGTCTGTCTTTGAAGTTACTGATTTGCCTGGATACAACCTTTTCGTTGCTGACGATGCATCTTGGCAAACTGTGCCTTGGCTCTTTGGCTTGAACTCCTTAACTTAGACCAGGGAGAGCCTGCCTTTTAAGCTGTTGATTTTAATTTACACTATCAGTTCCCAAATTTCACTTTTGCCTATTCCCACCCTAAGCAACACACCTAGTTTCCCTTATTATTAAAATGTAATAATAGTATGGTATATTTGTTATTATCAGTTAACTAATATGATACACTGTTATTAATAAAATCTCATGCTTCATTCAGATTTCCTTAGCTTTCACCAATGTCCTCCCCCAGGATTCCATCCAGGATACCACATAACGTTTATTGTGTAGCCTTTGACCCCTCTTGGCAGAGTCACTTTCTTATAATTTATTACACAAACTGGTAAGATATTCTGTAGATTGTTGCAAGTGTTGTAAAGTCTCAAGATTTGCTTGCTAAATTTAAATATAACTCCACATAACACTTTTTGATAATAGTGCATGGAAATACTGGAATACCTTGCTTATTTTTAAACATATGGAATACAGATGTACCCTGGTCCCTCTCTCCCTCTTGAAATCTAAGCAATAAACACTCAACTCTCCATCTAGAGCCCTGGCCCTTTTCTTTCTGTATACCTTGTCGTAATGATCCAAAGATGAAATATCCAACATGCATAACCCTTTCACAAAGTAAAGAATTTATTGGAAAGTTTTTGAATAATGAGGAAAGGTCACAAACATTAATGCCATAAATTAGAATAATGTGCACATATTTAGAATTAGAACAAATTCACATATTTAACTTTCTTTTTCTTAGAAGACAATCTCATCACTGGAAGTCTCTCATTTTTCTATTACTTCTTATAAATTATCTGTTATCCTTGCTCTTCTTTCTCCTTATTTTTTGCACATGGAATAGTAAACTATCTTCCTTTGCTGCTCATACCTATGATTTTAAGACCTCAGCCTTCCACCTGATAGTTCTCAACACTTAACTGCTATAATTGACTAGACCCTAACTTTAGGAATTTTGATAGTGTTCTCAAGTGGCACCTAGGCATAGATTCTTTTTAAAGTGCTCCTCAGAAATTTTTGAACTCAAGGGAGTAGTCATAATATTTCCCAGATATTTCTCTCTCTAAAAGGACTTCTGGTGATAGTAAGCAAGTAAAACTTTAACTCATTATATATGATAATATCTTTACAATCCAAAGGTGTGTAGCTTTTTTCACATTTATTTCTAAGTAGTTACAACTACTCATTTTTTTGTAAATTTGGGGCAATTTTTGGTAATATGAATTCTGGAACTTTTTTGAATTTTTCTTATGTTTTCTTTTTCACTTTTTTTTTTTTTTTTTTTTTTTTTTTTTTTTTTTTTTTTTTTTTTTTTTTTTTTTTTTTTTTTACTGTTTTAGTACTGTGTTAACTTTATCTGTGTAGAGGCTCAATACCAACCCGGAATTAAGGAATGCAATTCTTCTGTAAATTGCAATGACCATGGAGTAAGTAATTTTAATTTTAGTGACATGCTTTGAATAATTTGATAAACAAATTGGAGATGAAAAATAATTTGAATGATATTTAAAATTATTTTCTGCTGTTTGGTGTCATTTAACAGTCTATAATTTAGAGTTTCAGTCTTACTTTTTTAGGAAATCTTGTGAAACTGTTTACTAGAGAAGATAAAGTAGATATTTAAAATGATTCTGGACATATACAATGTTTGATAAATATGTTGGGTAGATGTACTTTAATTATCATATATTACCGCATAGTCTTAGTACTACAAAGAGAAAGCAGAAACTAGTGAGAAAAAAAGGCTGATTAGAATTTCCTCACTAATCTTGACTATTTAGAGTCTGGGTTCTGTGATGCTAACAGGTAAATGATAATTAGTGACAGTTTACTAGTAATGGTTAATACTCGGCTCTGGCTATGTAGAAAAGTAGAAAGAATTTTTAAAAAATTGATTTGGCAGCAGAAGCTAGGTATACTTTTCAGTATGAACAATTTTAAGACAAAACTTATGGAAAAATGTTGAATTTTGTCTGTTTAAGACAAATCATCTGGAATGAATGAAATCTTTAGAACAGATAAGTTCTCTGGAATAGCTTCTTCATTGAATGAGTATAGACTTAGTCTCTAATGAAAGTAATCTTTGTACATAAAAATGTTCTATTTTCTGATTGTTACAGGTCTGCAACAATTTTAAACACTGCCATTGTGACAAAGGGTATACTCCTCCTCTTTGTAAACAAAGTGCAGGTGGATTTGGAAGTATCGATGATGGACATTTTTCTGTAACTAGTTAGTGTCTTTACAATTTTATTAATCCAACACAACAGAGGTTACAAAATTTTTTACTTTTTTTCTTCCACAGGACATATTGGTTGTAATCTATGGATTAGGAAATGTAATTACACTGAGATTTGTAGAATAATCAAGGATATGAAAGAGACAATAATGCTTGTTTGTTCCTATGATAGGCCCACACTAATTTAGTGGTAGCTATTTTTATCAGGATATGATGCTGTTTGGGGAGTTAGATTTTGTTTCTGATATGGGAAATTAAAAATGTAATTGATTTAAAATTACTCGCATGTCTCAATCCAGACATTTGAGATGGTTTCCATACTTGCATTTACATCTCCTTCTCCACCATACTCAGTTCCGTTTTTTATTGCCATATAAGTGACATATATCATACTAGTTTCAGTTGTAAGCCATAATGACTCAATATTTGTATACATTGTGAAATGATCACTATAATAATTTTTTTATGATGGGAATTTTTATTTATTTAATTTTTAAAAAGATTTATTTATTTATGCATACAAGCTGGGGTACAGAGGCATGGGGCAGCAAGAGGGTACACCAGACACAGAGTGGGGGGCAGAACAGGCAGATCAATGGAAATACACTGCTGAGGGGAGCAGCGGGCCAGGCAGGAGAGGTCTGCCGCGCTGTGTGGGAATCTCCCCGGCCAGGTGTCAAACTCTTGTTGCCGCTGCCAACAGCTCCACAGCGTAGCACTTAACCACTGCACCACCAGGGACACCCAAGTGGTGGGAATTTTTATTTTTATTTTTATTTATTTTATTTTATTTTTTCAAGATTTATTTATTTATACATGCAAGCTGGGGTACAGGCCAGAGGTGTGGGGTGGCAAGAGGGTTCACCAGAGACAGAGTGGGGAGCAGAACAGGCAGATCAGAAATACACTGCTGAGGGGAGCAGTGGGCAAGGCAGGAGAGGTCTGCCGCACCATGTGGGATTCTCCCCGGCTGTGCGTCGAACTCTCATCACGCGCTGCCGACAGCTCCACAGCGCAGCTCCACAGCACAGCGCTCAACCGCTGTGCCACCAGGGAGGCCCTGTGATGGGAATTTTTAAAGTCTACTCTTTTAGCAACTTACAAGTATGCAATAACCAGTCTTTTTATTCACCATGCAGGGTATTATGTGCCCATCGCATTTATTTTATAGCTGGAAATTTGTTCCTTTTGACTCCCTTCACCACAAATCATGTGGTATTTGTCTTTCTCTGCCTTCAAGGCCCATTCATGTTGTTGTAAGTGGCAAGATTCTTTTCATGGTTGACTAATATTCCATTCCCTCTCTATTCCACATCTTGGTTATTACAAAGAATAGCTCAGTGAGCGTCTAGATTTATATATTAATTTCTAGTTAGTGCTTTTGTTTTCTTCAGAGATATGCTCAGAGGTGGAATTCTTGGGGTATATGTTAAGTAGTCTTATTTAAAATTTTTTTTTGGAAACCTCCACATTATTTTGTATACAACTGCACCACTTTACATTCCTGGCAACAGTGCACAGGCATTTCCTTTCCTCCACATTCTCATCAACACTTGTTATTTCTTGTCCTTTTGACATGACCATTCTAACAGATATCAGGTGATACCTCATAGTGACTTTGATTTACATTTTCTTGATCAGTAGTGATTTTGAGCATCTTTTCATGTATCTGTGTGGTCATTTGACTGTCTTACTTGGACAAATATTTATCCAGGATTTTCAACTATTTCTTGATCAAGTTACTTGTTTTTTACTAGTGAGCTATAAGCACTCCTAGTATATTTTGAGTATTAGCCTCTTGCCAGATGTGTGATTTGTAAACAATTTTTCCCATTCAGTAGGTTGCCTTTTTATTTTGTTGATGAGTTCCTTTTTTATCAAGAAGCTTTTTTCATTGCAGATAGTCCTGCTTGTTTATATTACATTTTGTTGTCTTTGCTTTTTGTGTCAGATTGAAAAAAACAACCTCCAAGACATCATGATGTTAAGGAACATACTGCCTATGTTTTCTTCTAAGAGTTTTATGGTTTCAAGTTATATATTCAAGCCTTTAATACATTTTGAGTGAATTTTGTATATGGTATAAGATAATGGTCCAACTTTATTCTTTTGCTGTGGTTGTCCAGTTTTTCCCAATACCATTTCTTGAAGATACTATCTTTCCCTTTCATATATTCTTGGCTTTGTTGTAAGTTAATCAGCCATATATGTATGAAGTTATTTATGGGTCAAAATTTTTTTTGGCACATTGTATACATTGTAATATGTGTTTCTAATCCATTTGGATGTGTCCTTCCATTTATCATCAATAGTAGTCTTTTACAAGGGGTTAATATCCAAATGCATAAAACTTAACAACATAAAAAATAACTCAATTAAAAATGGGCATTGGATGTGATTTTATACTTCTTTGAAGAAGACATTTAGATGGCCAATTTGTTCCTCATCATTTGTTACTAGAAAAATACAAATCAAAACAAAGATGAGAAACAACCTTACTCCTGTGAGAATAGTTATTACCTAAAGGATAAAAATCTACAATAGCCAAGAAGTGAAAACAATGTAAATATACATTGACAGATTATTATATAGACAGTGTGGTATATATGCACAATGAAATAGCTATAAAAAAAGGATGGAGTCTTGCCATATGCAATCCATGGGTGAACCTGGAGAGTATGATTTCCTCTATACTGCCAAATCAGTTTCCAAAACTCATTTTGGGCCCTTTAGGCAGCACGAATCTTCTCTTATTTACTGGAGCTCTAGTATTCTTTTCTTTTCTTTTTTTTTTTTAGTTTTATTCGGGCTTCTAACTGATTTGATGAGTCCTACCTATATTAGAGAAGGCAGTCTACTCAATCTACAGATCTAAATGTTAGTTTCTTTAAAATCCCCTCATGAAATATTCAGAATAGTGTTTAACCAAATATCTGAGTACACTTTGGCCCTGTCAATTTGAGACATAAAATTTACTGTCACATACACTAATAGTATTTGCAAAAAGGAAGAGGCCAGGAGTCTCCTCTATAAAATGTTTTTGGCAGCATTTACTTATCTGTATATATAGATTATTCTCATTAAATCTGAAAGTTTTTGGTTTATGGTAAAATAGCTAGTTAGCGAAACTATGCAATCATGTAAATTGTGTAATTAGCAGTACAAATATGAGATAGCTCTATTCATGAGCAATGTTGTGTCGTTTATTCAAAACTGTCTTTTTCTGAACTTAATCTGAATGTGTGTGGGGGTAAGGAAAACTTTAGGAGCTGCCGTTGATGTATTCAGGTTTCTCCAGAGAAAAATCCTTTTTTCTGGACCTGATGTTTGCCTATAAAGTTTGCTGTGGGTAAAATCTATGTCTCAGAGGGTCTGATTTGACAATTAAACCCTTGAATCATAAAGGTTAAGCAACTTTGGGGTAATAAAAAATAATCCTGAAAAGTTGCATGGATGATTCCCTGAGGCATCTTTGGAAGGAAATAGAAGCTGCTTTGTGGCGGATTACTGGAAACTACTCTTAACCAAAGGAGAAATGGAGACCCAGAGTAATTGATTAAGAACACCAACCTAAAAGGAGAGCTACAAAATATTATTCTCTGGATATTTTTGTAGTGCTTGCTAAAATTAGATAGTGTAAGAGAAAGAAGTAAGATGAATTTTTCTGGTTCCTCGAAAGCCTGTTTACCTACCACCTACCTAACACCTAACACCTCCCACTGTTTACCTACCACCTAAGCATATATTACATTCATTTTCAAATAACTCATGTGGTATTATTGACTACCTAAAAGACTAAACAAGTAGCTGAGAAACAGCTCCTCTGCCTGTCAGCTCCTCCATTGATTCTACTAGCAATGAAGTGCTAGAGCAGCATTCCATGTCAAATAAAAAGGAGGCATGCCAGCAAATTTTGGAGAAAAAAGTGCTTGACATATAAATTCAGACGGGTGACTGGATTGTACAAAGAAGTGAATATTAAGGAACCACATTAGATGTTCAGGAATAAATGCTGATATCAGCTGAGAATGAATAACTTATGAGGACAATGTGGGTATTAGCACTGATTAGTCAGAAAGGGGTCAGAACTAGACTTTAGTATACATCTATATAATAATTGCAATACTTTGGTTTCTCTTCATATCACATAAATCTTTTGCCTTTTACTATACAATAACTCGAGTCATTTTTAGCAATGTTCTATACCTACATATTTGATGAAAAAACTTAAATAACATACCTATGAAAAGGTGTGAACATATGACTTAATATACAATGTTGTAAACCAATGTTTCCTCAATAAAAAAATAACTAACTGTTATTTAGAGACTACTTATTTTTAAGTTTTATGAATAGTCATAATAATATAATAAAAATTAAATGCCACATTTTCCAGGTTTAATTCTTACCTATATGTTTAATCCCCATATGCTCTTTGTATGTTTGAACTCTGGAGAAGCTGTACCAGAAATGAACAGAAGAGATGTTTGCAATTATTAAATATGCTTCATGAAAGAACATTACCTTCAGTCAAAGAAATCATGTATTAGAAGAATGAAATCTCAAAAACATCTATAAAGTGCTATTAATAGCCTATTTTATGCATTGGTTTTTAAAATTTTATTACATTCGTAATAATATGAATGAAATTTCAAGTGTGGAGATAGTGTTCATAATGGCATCCTTTACTCCTTTTCATTTGATTAATAAAGTCTTTGGTTTAATTTGAAGTGGATATTTTTTCATTTTAGGTAAAAATTTAATGGAGAAAAGAGATACAACTCTTCCAAAACACCAGTTTCTATTCATTTTCTACATTTTTCTACCTGTCCTTCTCATTGTTGTTGCTGTTTTAGTCAAGAGGAATAAATTAAGGAAGTTGTGCTACAGAAGGGAAACTGAAAGTGAGAGGTATCACTGTATACTTACTAAGTTAAAATAAAAAAAAGTCGTCATGCTTCAAGAATAATCTAAGATTTTATATATGAGGAGGGGTCTAGGGATATATTTCAAATTGATTTTTCAAAAAAAAATTGATTTTTCTTCTGGTTTTACTCATTCCTAAAGCCATTCAGTTTACCACTATCACTTTAGGAGAGAGACGACTGCCAATGCATTGTGGACGTTTATTTAGCTTAATAGTCTACATTGACCTTGTCTACAATAGTCTATAATATAAATAGTTATATTGTCCACAGGCTTCATGAACATGGTCACACTGCATTTCAAGGGAACTTTCAAAAGTAGCTTTTTAGATACAGATTCTCAAGTCCAATGGCAAACAAACTACTTTATTAGAATATTTGTTTTACCAGTAGAGATAATAGCTATAAATCTGCTTCTGTATTTATTTTCCTAAACATTGATATTGCTAATATGTAAAGCTATTCTTAGTTAGAAATTATATGTGAAGTTCATATATCAGGTTAGAAAACAGGAAGTAGTATCATGTAATGAGGAGGAAATTAAATTTAGGTTCAGAAAACCTAGTTTTAATTCCTAATTCTTGCATATAAAAGCTATGATATCTGGAACAAGATTTGAGATTTGGAGTCTATATTTAATCCCAACAACGTGGTACAAGGGGAAGTACTAGTTTTCCAATATTATCATATACTTTTGGGTACACCAAATTAATCACTAAAATCGCCATGTCTGTAATCATTTACATCACTATTGAGCCCCCCTTATTCATAATCTAATGGTTTTTTCCACCGGAAGTTTGTTCTTCTAGTTTCACCTTCCCAGGACTAATGAAAAGACATGTGTATATTGTGAGAGGGAGAGACATACATAGAACAATTAGTTGAAACTTTCTGTTCCATTTAATAATTTTGGCTAATTTGACCTGAGGAATTAGGGAAAATATAGAATCAGATGGGCTATCTGTATACATTTTGGTTTATAACATAAATAATTGAAACAGTGTAAAGGGAGGATGAAAGGAATCAATCCACAAAATAAGGTGGCTTATGTGATTTGTTTTTTATTGAGACAAGACATTGACTTAATAAATCACTCTGAAAAACATTTTTCATTCAAAAAGTCATTTATTTGTATAAGATGTTAAAATTTCCTCTGTTTTTAAATTATATTTTGTTAATTTTATAGATCTATGTCAGAAGAAAGCAGCAGTGACAGCAAATTATCCTCCAGTGTAAGGTGAGTATTGAACAATGTATGCATTGTATGTTTTGATCACTGCTTCGCAGCACTTAAGAATTTTTAATTTGAAACCAAAACTTTTTTTTTCACAATTTTTTCATAGTTTTCTCATTATAGGTTATTTTGTAATACTAAATAATAAAACCTGGTTGCATGACATTTCAACATCACCCCGACTTAAACTAATAGAGTGCTACTTGCATACCACCATAGTATTGATGAACACAGAAATTGTGGGATTTTGGTTTTGAGCATTGGATAGAAGGGCTTATATCTTGATGATATTTTACTGCCATATAAAAACAGGACTGATATAAAAGGGATGCCATATGTGCCTATAGTTATACTATTTTCTCAGAAAAATATTCTTTTCATACATATTGCTGTCTTGATTCAACTAGGAAGATAAATTTAGACTTCAGACTATGAGAGAATCAAATGTAACATTTATAAAATTAAATATTCCCTTTCTATTTTCACTATAAAATACTTCTGTTACCAAATGATGGACAGAATGTAAAAGGAGACAATATGTCACACAGTATCCAAGATTCTTTTTCAAGTACTTTTTTCATCCTGCTATACAGTTACCTACTAATTATGATAGTCATATAGCAAGTGTTGGGATAGTTGCCTGAGTTAAAGGGGTTTAATAAAATTATAAGAGAAACATTAAGTATGGATAGTGATCTCCTATTGTTATTGTCAAGGCAGACTTATATGCTAAAGAGACATATTCTAAAGACATATCTCTTCTATGCAGATAAGATTGCACTTTAATCCTATTAATCATAGTGTAATGCATATTGTAAGACAGAACAATCGTGTGTTGTTTTCATTACAACTTCAATTAATAACAGAAAAAAATTAATCACAGTCAAAGACTGGATGAAAATAAATAATTAAGGAAAGAACAGAAGCAAATGAAAAGGAATATCAATGGAAAAAGTAAGCAAGACAAAAGCTGATGGTTTGAAAGCTTAATTAATAAAAATAAAGAGGTTAAAATAAAAAGAGAAAGGATACAAATGGCAAATGTCAGGTAATAAAAGTATATTTTTATTTTGAACATATAAGAAAATAAATACATATAATAATTTAAAATCAATAAACTAAAAATTTTAGATTAAATGCATACATTTTTCCTAAAACACATCTTTCCCAAAATATATTAGGGAGAAACTTGAAAATATAAATAAGCCTGTATCTGTTAAAGATCCAGACACTATCATTTAAACTTTTTCACAAAATTGATATGTGGCATTATCTTTTGTGGACGGATTGGAAACACAAGCATGAAGTCAAAAAAGTGAAAATTTGCTCAGTGACATCATCTTTTATTTCATCGGACATACTATAATACCACAGTTAACATTAATGATGGGATGTGTGTGATGTATTCCACATACTCTAATAGGAAGTACTACAAAGTCACATGGTAAAAATCACAAATAAGTAATTGTGTCAGGAAAACAGTGAAGAATTGTTAATAATAATTCAAACTGTTACATCCTCGAATTATTTCAGGAATAAGTAATACCAATCATATTCATACTCCTCTAGAGAATATAAAAAGAAGCATTTTTCAGATTCTCTATGTATATTATCATATCATCTGTGAATAGTGATAGTTTTACTTCTTCTTTCCCTATTAGGGTTCCTTGTATGTCTTTCTCTTGTCTTATTGCTCTGGCTAGGGCTTCCGGAAAAACTAATCAAAACTATAGACTAGTTTAGTAAAGTAGCAGGATACAAAATCAACGCACAAAAATCAGTAGCCTTATATGCAAACATTCAATCAGAAGAAGAAATCAAGAAAACTATCCCCTTTATAGTTGAAACTAAAAAAAAAATCAAATGCTTGGGAATAAGTCTAACAAAGAGGTGAAGGACCTATATAAAGAAAATTATAAAACATTGTTAAAAGAAATAGAAGAAGACACAACAAAATGCCCTGCTCATGGATCGGAAGAATTAACATTACTAAAATGGTAATCCTACCAAAAGCAATTTACAGATTCAACATATCCAATAAAAATCTCAATGACAGTCTTCAAAAAAATAGAACAAAGATTGATGAAATTACTATGGAGCCACAAAAGACCTCAAATAGCTAAATGGATGTATCACACTCACAGACTTCAAACTGTACTACAAAGCCATAATAATTAAAGCAGTATGGTACTGGAATCAAAACAGACACACAGACCAATGGAACCGAATAGAAAGCCCAGAAATAAAGCCGCACATATACAGACAACTAATTTTTAACAAAGGCGCAAAGAACATGTAATGGAGCAAGGACAGTTTATTCAATAAATGGTGCTGGGAAAACTGGACCACCATAAACAAAAGAGTGAAACCAGACCACTACTGCATATGATGCAAAAAACCTGAATCAAAATGGATAAAAGAACTGAATATAAGACCTGAAAACATAAAATATATGGAAGTAAATATAGATAAAACACTACAAGACATATATCTTAGTAATATCTTTAAAGTTTTTTTCCCCCAAAGCAAAGAAAGTGAAGGAAAGAATAAACAACTGGGATTACATCAAACTAAAAAGCTTCCGTACAGCAAAAGAGAGATTAACCAAAACAAAGAGACACCCTACTGATTGGGAGAAAATTTTTGCACATAATACAACTGATAAGGGACTGATTACAAAGATATACAAAGAAATCACATGACTCAACAAAAACAAAATAAACAATCCAGTCAAAAAATGGGCAGAACTTAAAAGACACTTCTCCAAAGAGGAAATGCAAATGGCTGACAGGCATATGAAAAACTGTTCAACCCTCATAATCAGGGAAATGCAAATACAAATCACCATGAGATACCACCTTATACCAGTGGGAATGGCACATATTAAAAAAAAGCTAGCAACAACAAATGCTAGTGAGGATGTGGTGAAAAAGGAACTCACCTACACTGCTGGTGGGAATGTAAACTGGTCCAACCACTATGGAATGCTTTATGGAGGTTCCTCAGACCACTAAAAATGGAGCCACCATATAACCCAGCAATTCCACTCCTAAGGATCTACCCAGAGGACACAAAAACATTAATTCAAAGGATACCTGCACTCCTAAGTTTATTGCAGCACTATTTATAATAGGTAAGACTTGGAAACAACCTAAATGCCCCAGAATAGATGGCTGAGTCAAGGAGATGTGGTATATATACCCAATGGAATACTATTCTGCAATCAAAAAAGATAGACCCATGCCATTCACAGCAACATGGATGGAGCTAGAAGGGATTATGCGCAGTGAAATAAGTCAGAAGGAGAAAGAAAATTATAAGATGGTTTCATTTGAAGGAATATGGGGGAGCCGAATAAGGGAATCAAGGAAAAAACAATAAAACACAACAAAACAAAAATAACAGACAGCTATAATTCAGGAACATTCTGCAGGGGAACAGGATGGAGAGGGATCAAAATGAGGGCAGGAAGAGCACAAGGGACTGTGATGATGTGATGGTGCATGAGTGAATTGGTGGTAGAAATTCTATGGGGACTGCACCTGAGAAAAGAATGCAAACACTGTAAAAAAATGAATAATGATGTAAAAATATATATAAATAAATGAATTATTAAAAATCCCTAGAAGAGCAATCAATAAAAGCATAAGTATAGTATGAACACTCTTTTTTAAAAAAAGACCATTGGCTCACAATACTATGTATGATTAAGGGGAATAAATTTACAACTCTTCAAATCGTACATGCACATAGTGGATTACTATTCAGCTATAAAAAGAGATGAAATCTTGCCATTTGTGACAGTATGGCTGGAACTGAAGGGAATTGTGTTAAATGAAGTAAGTCAGGAGAGAGACAAATACTGGATGACTAATATGTGGCATATAAAGAAACAAAACATAAGCATGAAATTAAACTAAAGCACACCCTAGAAATAAGACATAGCATATCTTAGATTTTACTTTCTTTATATTAGCCTATTGAATTTTCTTTGCTATTTGCCATTAGGTCAGTTAGCATTGATCTATTTCTATAATGAATATGGCAAAAGAAGTAGAAAATACACAATATAATTATATGGGACTAGAGACATTTATGAGACTCCATGTATTATAAGGGATGCTTTGCATATTTCTACTTTCTCCCATCTTTCACTCTACTGATTCTTCTGTTATGTAAGTTGGGGATTTGGGCTAGTTTACTGTTAATAAATTCCTATTTTGTAAACACTATTCATCAAAAACATTTTGTCATTTTCAGTGTTGTAGTTTTTTACAATAAATACTTCAATTTTATTTTATGCTTAACTGGCTTCATTTTTCAAAATTCTGAGGGGTGATTTGAAGTTTTAGTGGCATAAACATTTTTTTCTATCTAAAGACCCCATAATGCCCAAATTTTATACTGACTCTTAATTTTTTTCATTGTATCCATATATGAGTGTGAATCATTATGTTTTCTGTTACAGTAATAACAAAGAATAATCATTACTAAAATTACAAAAATAATGTAACAACTAGGATGATAATTACTAAAATATTTCTATATATAGTTGTATGTACCTGTGTACACATGTATGTTATTTTTCTCTTTAAAAATATGATTATACTTGGAATTATCATAGTTTTTCTTTTTTTCTCCTAAGTCAAAATCAGTTTATTTTGTAAGAAATTTCAACATAATTTGCTTTATTCACCTACCTCGAACATAAATAGGATATTTTAGGTAACTGCTTCTATTACAAAACCAAGAATGTTAGCAATTGAACTAAGAGTTAATTTTCTTTCTGGGATTCAGTATCATTTTGTTCTTCCTTTACTTTAAATTATGCATGCTTTTAAAATTACTTGTATTAGAAATGCTAGGTTAAAAAAAAAAGCAGGAATGAAAGAAAAAAGAGCAGCACTGGCATTGTATTTTTATTTTCTCTTACAGTAACAGTCTCTAAAAATGCTGGCCTAGACAGAGGATAGTACCAAACATATCACCAGACTGGCCTAAACCAAGAAGGAAAAAACATAATTTCTCCATCATCTCTATAGTCACCGCTGAGGACTTAAATTATGAAATAATAAATCATCTGTACCTGAACCATCTGAATTATGTGTGGTGTTTTCTACTGTATTTTCAGTCCCAATTTCCATCCTATTTATTCCAATTTGAATCCTGAAGAGGCTCTGAACAAGGTGAAAATAGCTCAAGACTCTCATCTCAGGAAGCCAAGAGGACATGGCAGTACAGCCTGGAGACTCAAAGGTAGCCAGTATCCCTTTTCCCTCCTGCTCTTTATGTTGATCTGAATTCCATCCCTCAGTATGACCTTCTTCCTTTCTTTCCAACAAGTCATTAAATAGCCTGTGAACTTGCTCCAGAGGCATTTATTGAGATAGGGACTGAATATAACCCTTCCTTTGTTTAAAAAAAAACCTTCTCTTTGAAAGCTGTATATTTGCTTCAGTGTGTTGAGATGCCTGTTTACTAAAAGTAGATTTATCATGAAGCTAAAGGAACAAAGGCTTTAGGACCACTTACTTACTTGGGCTCTTTTCAAAATCATGGACTTAATTTTGTATTCTTTTTCTCAGGAAGAGAGAGACATCATCAAAGTTTATATAGTTTGGACTGCTCTGAACCTTGATATGTTTGTTTACCAGAACCCTTGGCAGTTGTGTACTGAAGTCAATTTGTACCAGAACATAAAGCTGCTGATTAAATATTTAAAAATTTTGCTAGGATCAAAAACAGAAAGACAGGTGTTGGCAAGGGTGTGGAGAAATTGCATGCTGTTGGAAGGAATGCAAAAGTAATGCAACTGTGATGAAAAAAAAAACAGTATTTAAGTTCCTTAAAAGGTAAAAAAAAAAAAAATTGCTCTATATGATCCAGCAATCCCTCTTCTGGATATTTATTCAAAGGTATTGAAATCAGGCTTTAAAAGTATTGGCACTTCTTGCTCAATGATACATCATTCACAAAACCACGATGTGGAAACAACCAAAGTGTCCATCAAAAGATGAGGAAAGAAAATGTGGTATGTGTACTCAATAGAATACTATTCAGTCATAAAAGGAAATTCTGTAATATGCAACAACATGGATGAATTTTGAGAACACTATGCTAAATTAAATAAGATAGGCACAGAAAAACAAATACTGTATGATTCCATTTACAAAGGAAAATAAATGCTGATAATATGAGTGCTGCTAAAATAAAATGGAAAACTCATACCTGCTCACAGACTACCTCTAGCTGGTAGTGATAAAGATTATTTATTCTCATGGTCCGCTGGTCCAATCTAGCCACCCTAGATTAACCTAACTTTAAAAGAGGCTGGAAAACATCAGAAATTATAAAATATTTGGTGATCAGTATAGGACCTACCATACAGAGAAACAGAAAAAAACTAAGGTTGTGCCAACTGTGACTAAGTATGCCTTCTAGGTCACCTTTGACATGACTGGGGTTATTGATTTGGCTAATCCCCTCACCCTGTCTTTATTTCCCACAAATCCCTGTAGAAACGGATATTTTCTAAGTTGGATGCCAAATAAATTTCTGAGATGGACACTAAAAAAAAAAAAAAAAAAAAGGTCGCTGCACTTAGAAAGCCTATAGTCATTTCTAAAAGTTGTGTACCCTGGAAGCAAATAAGTGTGTGCATAAAGTTTTTGCCAATTGTGGTAAACATGACAACGAACTTTGCAGACCCCTAACTTTAAGGAACATTGGTTGTGAAGGGTCTGAGCTGCTGCACTCTGAAATGCATCACTGCATTTTTGTTGAGGCTACATTTGGTGGTTTGTTCCCAACCAATGGTAGAGCTTCATAAAGATACTAATGCAGGCATTCCTCCTGAACTCACTAGTTGGAAGCCACTGTGTTTCCAACAATGTAGCATCTTCACAAGGGAGTATCTCCCTTCCATCCAATGAGAGTTTTCTCACTCCAGGACAATAATTAGTGTTAAATCCCATTATAACAAAGGTGGGGGTGTGCTATCTAGATGAAGGTTTAGCTACTAGGAGAACATAATTGACTTTGTGATCAATGTAGGTAGAGAAGTGTGAAAGGAACTGGACTCATAGGTAGTTTTAGAGGACTGTGGCTTTTAGATGCAACATAGATTGACAGTCAAATAGAGAATTGCTTAACATGAATGCTAAAAAGGATGTGAAAATGGAGGACTAGGAAACTAAGGATAATCACCCCAATAAAAAGTCACAATCCCTTGATTAGTTTCTAGACCCTGAACTGATTTTCAGATCTGAAGTCCACTGACTGAAAATGTTGCTTGGTTCCTCACTGGAAGAACACTGTAATGCCATGGAAATTACATACTGTAAAGACTCATCCCATCTCCCCCTCAAGGGAACTCCAACCAGTGACTCAAGTTGTGTATTCATTGGCAAATGAGGACAATTGACCCAAGGTCTAGTTTCATATTGATATTTAATGTATCATCAGTACCCCTCATGGATTTGGTGCCTACAAGTTCTAGATAATAAATGGATTCTTGGTTAACATTTGGCTCACAGTTGCACACTAGGTCTGCAGCTTCATCCTGCACTGATCATTATCTCTAGTTCTTAAGAACATAGTTAGAATTGATATACTTGACATTTGGAATGACTCCACAATGAATACCTTATCTGTGGAGCAAGAGAAAACCTCTGATTGACAAGAAATCCTGGCCAAGATAGCACATCAAAAATATTATATCTTGGCAAAAGGGGGAAGTGGAAATTAGTAACATCATTAAAGACCTAAAAATGCAAAGGGTGTTGATCTTCATATTTTTGTTCACTCTGTCTGGTCCTTGCATCTCATGAATTTAGAATAATTATTTTGAAATACTATACATACAATGCAAGTTGCAAAATAACAGAAAAGTACCATGCATATTTCACCCATTTTTTCCATCCTTACATAAGTATAGTACAATATCTAACCCAAAAATATGACATTGATTCAATGTGTGTGGTTAAATTCTATACACCTTTATAGCAGGTTTAGGTCAGTGTAATGAGGACAAAAACTGACTTATATAGGTTTAGATATACTTCACTATAATTCTATATATACTACATTAAGTTAGCCATAAAAAGTCAAATTCCATCTTTCACCACCTAATTCACCAATTTTACCTAATTTACCCACCCTCCTTCAGCATTGCCTTCTGGTATCCACTGATTTGGATTTATAATCTCAAAGTTTATTTTTTGTTTTGTTCATCTGTTTACTTATCTTAAGTGCAGTTAAACCATACAGTGTTTGTCTTCATTTAACTGACTTATTTCACTAAGCATAATACCTTCTAATTTTATGTTGTAAATGACAGTATTTCATCTTTTTAAGTTGCATTAAAATATTTTAATTGAGGTTCTGTTGGTTTATAATATGATTTAGGTGTATATGTTAATACCTCCTCAGAGGTATGTTACCATACCACATCCACCATCAAAACACCATAATCCTCCGCTATACCCCATCAACCCTCTAACCTCCCTTTTGCTCCCTACTTCCATTGTCTCTCTTTGCAAATCTCAATTCTACAGTTAGATTTCTAGGTTTTGGTTTAGTTTTATATGTTGTTATGTACCTTTATATTCCACTTATGTGTAAAACCATCAGCTATTTGTCTGTTTCCTTCTGACTTATTTCGATTGGCATAATTCCCTCCAATTCCATCCATGTTGTAGCAAATTTAAAATTTTTCATCATTTTTATAGCTGAGTTATCACTCACTGTGTATTATACCACCTCTTCTTTATCCACTTACCTGTCTTTGGTCATTTAAGGTGTTTCCAAAACTTGGCTGTTGTATTTACTGCTGCAATGAACATTGCAGTGCAGATATCCCTTCAAGTTAGTATATTTTGTCTTCTTTGTAGTGATACTTAGGAGTGAAATTGTTGGATCAAAAGGCAAATCTATTTTTAATATTTTGAGAAGCCTCTATACTGTTTGCATAGGAGTTGGTCAGCTACATTCTTAACAACAGTGTGTAAAGATTCTTTTCCTCCTCAATGTCTTTTATTCATAACTGAATAATAATCCATTGTGTGTATATATGGGTATATATCTATATATATACGTGCACCACATATTTTTGTCCAACTATTGATATCTGTCAGTGGTCACTTAGGTTGTTTAAAACTGTTTATTAATGTGAATGACGGTGTAATGAATATGTATCTCTTTGAATTAGTGTTATTTCTGCAATTAAATTCCCAAAAGTAGAATAGATTAATAATATAGAATTTATATTTTTAAACCACTGAGAAATCTCCCTACTGCTTTCCATAATAGCTGTACCAATTTACATTCCCACAGACAGTGTATAAGAGTTCCTTTTTCTGGACATTCTAACACTTGTTGTTTCCTGTCTTTTGGATAATAGCCATTCTCACAGGAATAGGGTGATATCTCATTGTTGTTCTTATTTGCATCTTCCTAGTAATAAGGGATGGTAAACACATTATCATGTAACTGTTGTCCAACCTATATCATTTTTTCAAAATGTACATTCAAAATCACTTTTAAAATCAGATTTTTTGTTGTTGAGCTTTATGATATACGTGTGTGTGTTTGTATATGTGTGTGTGTGTATGTATATCATTAACCCTTGTTGAATATGTGATTTGCAAATATCTTCTCCCATTCATCTTCATTAGGATTTTCATTTTAATGATAATTCCTCATGCCATGCAGAGCCGTTTAGTTTAATGTAGTCCTATTTGTTTATTTTGGCTTTTGTCCTAAGGACATCTCTAAGGCCAACGACAAGAAGCACATTAGTTATGTTTTCTTCTATATATTTTACACTTCAAGGTTTTGTGTTCAAGTTTCTAATCCATTTTTAATTAACTTTGTGTATGGTGTTAAATAGTGGTCTAATTTTAATCTTTTTCATATCATTGTCCAGTTTTTCCCAACATAATCTTATCATTTCTTAAGGAGACTTTCCTTGCTCCATTGTATGGTCTTGGCCCATTTGTTTAAAATTAGTAGTCTAAATATGTGTGGGTTTATTTCTGGGCTCTCAATTCTGTCCCCTTGATCTGCATGTCTATTTTTATTCCTAAATCATGCTTTTTAAATTACTATCACTGTGTAATATCACTCTGTAACTTACTATCACTCTTTGAAGTTGGGAAGCATGTTTACCTCCATTTGGGTTCCTCCTCCTTAGGATTGTTCAGCTATTCTGGATGTTCTGTAGTTCTAAATAAATTTTGATGTTTTTTGATATTATTTCTGTGAAGAATGTCATTAGGATCAGCATAATATTACCATTCTCTAATTCTGTTGAAACTTAATCTTTATTAGTTGCATTTTCTATCTGGGTTCTTTCCTGTTAACCCCCAAATCTTCTATATTTCCACAATTTTATTTTGGAGCCCCTTTTTCATTCCATATGTTTCTCATAGATGATCTTATTCAATGTGTTTTTTCCCCTCTAAGTTCCTCTTTTATGTATTCACACATAATTATCTGTCAACTCAAACTCTGGTATACCAGACCAATTTCCAACTCCCCATCCAATATCTATACCTCTTATTCTGTAAGCACTTACAACTTAGATTTGACTGAACTCTGGCTCCTTTCTGGGGTCAGTTCTGCATCTTCCTAAATGAGTGTCTCCCTCCTACTGGTGTCTGAGTCATATCCATTTCATCAGACTTGTAAAAAATTACACAACAAATCTATTATCCTTCTGAAATATTGCTCAGGTACCTTTATTAACTTTATTTTCCTTCCCCTTTGTATTCCTAAAGATTTTATATTCTGGTCTAATCTATGGAAAAATTCACCTTTATGAACTAATTGCTTCCAGGCCTCATGATTTCCATCCCATCACCCCCAGATTATTGCAGAATAACAATCCCACACATAAATCTGTCATTCATTTGCCCTTAAAATTCTTGGATAATTTTAATATGGCCCAGATCTCAAATTATACATCTATTTTTAGCTTCTCTTAATGTCTGTAGGGAAAATTAAATTCTCTTAGCCATATTTCGAAAATATTCCTCTAACATATCTTCATTTCTAGCTTGGCATCTCTTGAACATTTATATCCAGTTTTCTGTTTGTCTCTGGCATACCTGGTAACACGTGTGGTGTACCACAGATTTTGATAATCTTTCCTAAATCAGATTTGTAGCAAGCAAGAGAAAAAATAATTATTGAAGTAAATATGTTTGAGTGCAGGCCTCTAAGTCATGCCCATTAAAAATGAGCAGTCATTAGCAATAATACATATAACAACAATGAGTTTAAACGATAAAGTATATTTCCCTTTTTGGTTACTTGGCTGAATGACAGAATTTTAATAGAACCAAGAATAACCTTTTAGTACTTATCATGCCTTCAGTAACACTTATTAGATTTAAAAATTCTGATTAGGTTATCAACAGGTAGGCATTTTATATTAAAAGGAGCACAGTTAATCCTGATATATTATTTCCATAAATTTTCATCTAATTGGGAAAAAAGATGGAATACTAGTATTTACAATATATTGAGTATTGAAGTAAAATCATTGACTATGGTATACACTTAACGTGAACAAAAACTAAGTGATAGGTCTGCAAATAGAATATGCAGAATTAGCTATTTTGCGGTTAAATTTTATTTAATATCTTTTGTTACTCATACAAGTTTTCTTGATAAATTGTTACTAATATAGGAAAAGTATCTACAGTTTTTTTTTGACCTAGCTTTATCCATTTTTTTTGTTTCCACTTACAAATTAAGAAAATATAGTCATTGGATTTTGTGTATACATATTACATGTAAGACATGCAAACACAATTATTTCGAGAAGGGACAAGTTACGAATTTCCTGGTAAGAAAAATCCTTGCAAAATTTCAATTGTTCAGGTCACCATCCTGAATATTGTCAGGTTAATGTGTCACTTAAGAGTTCATTCCTTATTCTATGTGTGAACTCTATTCTGATGTGGAAATACTGTTTTTATTAAATATTTCACTTACTCTACTTAGCCACAGATTTCTGTAAGAAGCCAAATTGTTCACAATGGAATTAATAAATAATGTGAAAATAAAGTTGTCCTTTCAGGTTCATTTCATAGCCCTGATATATTTTGCCTGATACTTATGTTATGGATCCATACTGAGTGATTGAAAACACATACATGCATTTCCTATTTAGTTTTTATGGTTTCTTTCGCTAAAAACATTTTCTAAGAAACACTACAATAGAAGACCTACTTTAGGGCCTCCCTGGTGGCGCAGCGGTTGAGCGCTGCGCTGTGCAACTGTCGGCGGCATGCGATGTGAGTTCGATGCCCAGACAGGGAGAATCCCACATGGTGCGGCAGACCTCTCCTGCCTTGCCCGCTGCTCCCCTCAGCAGTGTATTTCTGATCTGCCTGTTCTGCTCCCCACTCTGTCTCTGGTGAACCTTCTCACAGCCCTGTGCCTCTGGCATGTGCCCCAGCTTGTGTGTATAAATAAATAAATCTTTAAAAAAAAAGAAGGTTCTGTTTTAAAAAAAGAAGACCTACTTTAGAATTTTTTGTTTTGTAATATGTTTTAATATATGTGCATGAATGTGTATTTATTTATTTATAAAGATTTATTTATGCATACAAGCTGGGGTGCAGGCCAGAAGTGTGGGGCGGTGAGAGGGTTCACCAGAGTCAGAGCCGGGAGCAGAACAGGCAGATCAATCGAAACACACTGTTGAGCAGAGCAGTGGACCAGGTGGGAGAGGTCTGCTGTGCCATGTGGGAATCTCCCAGGCCAGGCATGGAACTCGTGCTAAAGCTGCGGACAGCTCCACAGCGCTGCGCTTAACCCACTGCGCCAGGAGGGAGGCCCAAATGTGTGTTTATTTTGACCAAAAAGTTAAATTAGAAAACCGGCAGTAGTTATGGTTGAAATAGGCAATTGTCTGCAATTAAGCATCTTGTGAATTTTTATTTTCTGTTTTCCTTCACTACAGTAATTCAGCCATTGTACCAGAAATCTATGGTAAAAACTAATATTGCCTCAAAATTCACATGCAAATATCCTACTTCCAGAGGGAAAAGTGCACTTTACAACCATTGTTTCCTTTTGATGCATTTAAAATATCAGGATTTTGGAAAATAAATCTCAGTTAAGCTGGTTCCCATGTGCTTCCTGTGTGCAGCAGACCCGTGTGGGTGCCCCTGGGGTGCAAATTTTAGTTTCTGAGTCCACAAAGCTGGGCAGGCTCAATAGCAGTGCCCTTCACCCCTCCTCCTCTCCACTTCATCTCCTGCTTTGCAACCCACCCCCTCCTCTCAGGTCTAGAGCTAGGTTCAAGCGCCCGCGAGCTGTGGCAGTTCAGCAGCCAACCGACATGACCATGGCGTGGCCGGCCGCCCACGTATTGCTGTCTTTCTTGCTGATAATCTCAGGCCCGGGCTGGCGGACCTGTGCAAATCATAGTAAGTGACGGACCATGCTGCGTCAGGGGTCCACCTGTCCCAGTGCCCTTGGGAGCGGAGGCCCTCACCTTCCTTAGACCAGAACTCACAACCCAGCTGAAGCGAGCCCTAGGGAGAGTCAAGAAAACGCTCAGCTGCAGCGTCTGGGTGGACTAGCTGGTTGGTGGGCTCAGTTCAGGACCGAGCAGTTCTCTTACCTGACCCTATACCCGCAGAAGAGGGCGCCCGTATTCTGGGAAAGCGGGGGGAGGACAGACCCTTGATGTCCAGATACCACCACTTTTCGACCTACTTGGGGCCAAAGTTACTTCTCAAAGTGTCTGGATAGAGATAGGGTAATGTTCCCACTTCTAGAGTAGGAACTCTTCCTGGAATCCTATAAAGTTTGACTTTGTTGGGGTGTGCATATGTGAGGGGTGGAGGGAGGGCTTGGATTCAAAGAGTGATATGCTGTGAGACAGCAAGTAAATGAAAAACGAGGATGCTGTTATATACCCTGGGGAATGTTCACACCTGTTTCCCTTACTGCAGATTCCGAAACATCACTTCTAGAAATTACAGTACCACGGAAGATTCAGACAAACAGGATTGATGGCGATGAATCAGAAATGCATGTAATTAAGAAATCAGGTTTTAAAATATATCTTATTTTTCTTAAACTATATGACCCAAGTCAGTTCATGCATATCCTTTTGTGAAACTTTGTCTTCTAGTTACAGCATTAAAGAACTGTTTTATTTAAATGAGAGCAGGTGTTTTGATATTTTTAAAATTTTTAAGTGATATGTAAGTGTTATAAAGACTGTTTTAAGACCCAGACTCAAAAAAAAAAATTGCCCCAAATTACTATCACACAAAGTTAATATACAGAGCTGAATTTTTTTTCTGGAAAATAAGTACATTGAAATGTTTTACACATATGAGATCATGTTTACCCTGTAGTATGAGTCTAAAATGGCAATATAGAAAGCATAGCTTCATGTCTATATACACATATAAAAATCTTTGTAAAAATTATAATAATGTTATTTTTAACTTGATTAAAATGATAAAGCATATATAGTTGTCCCTCCCTTACCCTTATGATTTTAAAGTAATATAACTGATATTCCAACTGTGTCCTTTTACAGGGAGAATAGATTCTTATTGAACTTATACAAATAAATATATATTCCATGAGATAAAAATACAAAGTTTCCTAATTCTGGAGGGATTAATAGGGATCTAAGAAATACTACATATCTATAATACACGTAAACAGATATATACAGAAATGTAATAATTTCATTTAAAATTTTGCTCAGGATTCACATACAAAAACTCCTGTGAACTAGTTTTTGGACTGGAAACCTTCATATAGCATTTTTTATGGAAGGGAAAAATTCTCTACAGATTAAAAGGAGAAAAGAAATGTCAGAATTATTTTGGGAAATGCTAAATACACCTTTTTCAGTAGCTGTAAGTTTACAGAAGACTGAACAGCAAATTAAGACACAGTTAATGAAAGAGAAGTGAAGCTAAAATAGCTTGGAATTGCAAAGTCAAAAACTGTTTCCTGGAAAAAATATAAAAATGATATTTTTGAGAGAGACAAGAAAATTAAAGGAGAATTAGAAATATATATTAGAATATATTAGAGATATATATTAGAATATATTAGAGAAATATACAAAGATGTAAATAAAAATCTTAAAAAATGTATGCCTGCAAATAATTGCTTAAACAAAATTGTTAATTCCAGTCCAAAGAGTTAATATAACAACAAACCTGACACAAGATGAAATAAGAGATTCTTTCTTTGTGGAAGGATAGGGAAGGAAGCAGAAATATGAAGTGTGGCGTTGGCGCTGGAATGAGGGAACTTATTAAATGTGGACTGTCCCAGAGGAGTTGTGACTTTGTGTGAGGTAGCCCTCTTTAAGCGAGGCAATTCATAAAATGGATACATACAAAGATATCACTTCTGTTAGCTAGGGCACACTACCTTTAATCTCACAAGGAGACCTATATTGTGTTATTTTCGGTTTACAAAGTACAAAAAAAGACAAAATCAAAGTTTCTTCAAAGATTCCTCAGAATTTGTAAATGTAATAATTTTAAAGTTTCATTATGGTACTTAGTAAATACTGATGATTAATGCTTTTAGTTTAAAATTGATTTAGATGCCTTAATTTTATTTAAGCTAAGTTATGATTAATTCTGTCATGTATCCCAACATTGAAGAAACTAGCAGTGTACTTTTATATGTATATCTAATCTTGAAACATTTATAATTAAATCTATGTTTATACAAAGGAGTATATACATGTTAAAAATATTCTAAGGGTAAATGTAATAGGATGGTAGCAATAGGGACTTTAGTGGAGAGTGGGTGAAGCATGTATGCACGTTGAGGTGGAAGTTGTTCCTCCCAAATATATAGATTTGTAAACAAATGATTAATCAATGAAATTTAATATAAAAATGTATTGTTTTGACTTTTTAGAATTTGGAATTTCTAATATTTACTTTCTCTTTGAATACTTTTTTGTAGGTAACTTATGCCATCAAAATTGGCAGGAAAATATACACTTTCCATCTTGAAAAACAGTAAGTGACAATTATTTTATCATATAGTTTCTTTAAGTTCTTAAATTTTTGCAATAACTGCTCTAAATTGGAACTAAGAAAAGAGCTTGAAGAGCATATTATGTCTTCTTTGTGATGCATGTCAGACCAGAATTTCAATCTTCATTTTGAGATTTTAAATTTGATATGAAACCAAAAAGGTATCCTGAGAGTTAAGATTCACTAGCATGACTCTTCAAAGGGGTAGAAAAAGACAAAGAGAAAGGTATATACACACATACATATATATAGGTACATACATTCATGTATGTATCTATATATCCATCCATACATACATCTCTATATATGTATATATCTATATCTATACATACATATATCTACACACATATATATCTATATATATGTATACATTCATTCATGTATGTATCTATCTATATGTATGTATGTGTGTGTGTGTGTGTATATATTTGATTTATATATATATTTGATTCCACCAAGCTATTTTGCTATTTCCTGTAGAAGCAAAATGTATACATACACTTGAGGATTCAGGATTTATAAACTTTAAAGATTTTTTCCTTTTAACTGTGCTTTTCAGATATCTGCTAAGCTTTTATTTAGATATTTTAGATGTTTATTATTGCTGTCCCTTTTTTAAATTGAGGTAATATTGATTTACATCATTACCTTTGAGAAGTATAGAATCTCACTCTTTAAGTATTATTACCATAGTGCACTCAGTTTTTACTTCTCATTTCTTCTTCCTGGAAACCTCTCCTTGATCCCATTTCCACCACTTCCACTGACATCCTCACAGGTTTAAAATGTGTCTCGGCCCTTGTGCCAGAATTTATATCCAGGCACTTGTCCCTAAACCCAGGTCATTCAGTGTTTTTCCTTGAATATATGTGGATATGAACTTATAAGTGTCAGTTTTTCTCTGGGAATTTTTTTGCTTTTGTTGTTTGACTTTTAAGAAGAGGAAACTTTGTAAGGGTATGAGAAGAAACGAGCTGATGTGTAAAGAGAAGTTGTGGTGGAGGAAAGTGCTATCTGAATGGAGTAAGTCCCACATCCACACTGGCCTGAAATGCTTCCTGATATTTTGAATCCTTGGAAAATCCCAGTCTTCCTACAATCTATTATGTTGTTATTGTTTCATAGAAATCACCATCCTTTCCATAATAATATTCTGCACCATGTTTATAGCAGACTTGTTTAGAGAAATCATTTCGTTGATGAAGTTCGAGTAACACAGTATCCTGCTTCTAAACAAAGAAAGGATTTAGGAATGATTCTGTGCTTCTACAGTTTTTTCTCTCCTTTTGCTAAAGAAAAGGCATGCTCCAGGCAAACACCATGCCTTTTCCCAGCTCCAGAATGATGATAGAATACAGCTAAATCTACGTTAAAGTTGTGAGGAACACCCACTGTTGTTTTAAGGCACTGCAAATTTTGGGATTGTTTTGATAAAGCCTAACTTTATGAAAACTGATGAAAGACCACACAGTTATTCTTGTTCTTATCAATCCATGACTTCCTGTTAACAAATTTTTTTTTAAGATTTATTTATTTATACATAGAAGCTGGGGTACAGGCCAGAGGCATGGGGCGGCGAGAAGGTTCACCAGAGACAGAGCAGGGAGCAGAACAGGCAGATCAGAAATACACTGCTGAGGGGAGCAGCGGGCGAGTCAGGAGAGGTCTGCCGGGCCATGTGGGACTCTCCCAGGCTGGGCGTCGAACTCGCATCGCAACAGCTCCACAGCGCAGCGCTCAACTGCTGCGCCACCAGGGAGGCCCACAAATATTTTAACTGAAATGTTTAAGCATGAATATTACTGATGATTGACCTATGAAAATTTGGAAGCCTTGATATGTACTGTATACAGGTCTGTGTCAATACAGCATCCATACTGGTATCTGATTATACTAGTTATTATTCTGTCTTATATATACACTATAATAACAAAAGGAAGCTAGATATTGGAAAGACAATTCCAATAATTTTAGGGTCTTTGAACTCATAAAATTTAAAGTGAATTTTGTTTAATGATTCTGGGAGTTTCACTGGTGATATTGTTACAATGAAATGTTATGTTTTGGCTGAATTAGGTCATTTTTAGATCCTCATTTCCTCATTTATTTATACAACAAATCAGGAACACTGTATGCAGATTCTTCATTTCTAAAGGTAAGTCTTGCTTTTTCTCGTGCAGATTTACTTTTTTATATGTTTAAAGTTTTATATGGGAAGAAAAATACCTTTCTGCTCCATAGAATTATTAGGCAAACTAATCATAAACCCAAATATGATGTGGCAATTACTATAAAAATATATTCAACAAAACAACTTATTTTTAAATTTGGAACACAGAAATCATTTATCAAGAAAAACAAATTATTTAAGCAAGCTGGAATTACTTGTATTTTTGGTGAAAGAAAACAGTTAAAAGAACTGGAATTAAGAACTGATTAAGACAAAGGAGTTAAGAAGATGTTAAATACACTCAGAAGTTTTAATTCTGATATTATGGGACTTAAGCAGTGGAGGAAATGGTAGCGCTTATAGAAAGGTCACAGGGAAAGTGTCCTTGTTTGGTGGGGATCAGGGTAATGTTTGCTTCATTTAATACGTTAGTTTTCAACTGATTGGATTTTTTTTTTTTTTTGAAAATTTGAGGAGGTTATCCGTTAGGTTATCTGAAAGTTTGGTAGAATTTACTGGAGAAGCTATCTGGTCCTGGGCTTTTGTTCTTAAAGAAATTTTTTATTACTCTTTTAATTACTGCTCTTGTGATTGACTGTTTAAGCTGTCTATTTTATCCTGATTCAGTCTTGGAAGGTTGTGTGAATCTCAAAATTTGTCCATTTCTTCTAGTTTGACAAGTATATTTGCACAGAGATGTTCACAGTACATTCTTATGATTCTTTCTATTTCTGTCACCTGTGTTATAATTTTGCCTCTTTCATTTCCATTTATGTAGGTTTTCTATGTGAGTCTAGCTAAGGACTTGCCAGTTTTGTTTTTAAAGGAACCTCATATTGTTCTCACTGATCTTTTAGACCGTCCTATGTATCATTAATTTCCCTGTTTGTGAATTACCTGAACTCACCAATTAAAAAGGCTCACAATTACATGGGATTAAAAAGTTTTAGTCATTTATATGTTTTTTTTTTACAAGAAACCCTTTCATTTATTTTTAAAATTTATTATTTTTATTAAGAAGTACCTTTATTTTACATTTTTGTTAATATTTTGACAATACAGGATTTCTCCCCTTACGTGTGGTCATTGTCGTTCTCCCACACCAAAGCACCCATACTCCTCTGCCCATACTCAGTTGTGCTCTCCTCCTGACCCCATCATAATCCTCCCTTTCCCCTCCCCCAATTGGATGCCTCAGAGATATGGTCAGTTTTCAAGTATTGATTTTAAAGTTTGCTTTGTTTGACCCTTTCTTTAAGAAGCCCTTTTAAAGCTGAAAGACAAAAACAAATTTAGTCAAGTGAAAGACTGGAACAAGTTAAATTGTATTCTTTTCCATCTTTTCTTAAAATATCCCTCACTTCCCAGGCATGTGTGTTGCCTTATTTACTTTTTTGTTGCTTGGGCACTTTGGGTTTACCGTGGCAGTATGTGGAGCCATGGGGGAAACTGGGACTTAAATACTCGTTCTCAGTTTTGTTGAGAAGTGAAGGCTCGTTGATCACCTCTGCCTCCTGTACTCTCTTTCCAAAGTGAGCCTTCTTTAGTGATTTAGTTGTCCTAACTTCCTACCCTTCTTCTTGCTGCTCTGTTTTGTGGGGGGTAGTGGTCCACCTTGCTTGCATCTGTGGGCAAAGTGGGCTGAAGTCCTTTAGGTCCACAGGACTCAGTTGACCCTGCACTGCAAATCATGGCGTTGGGGGTGGTGCTGGGCACAACACTGGCAAATTTATCAGAGAATGTGATGATACTAAAATTTTCGTAGTGCAAAATTAAAGGAACAAAACTGTTTCTAGATATCACTAAAAAGAAAATATTAGGAGAGAACTTGGGAAAACTAATAATGTAAAAGTTCATGAGGAGGAAGAGAAGTTGAACAAAAGATGATCAATATATTGAGATATTAAAGAAATAAACGAGGAAATATTTAAGATACTTTTGTATAGCTTAGGAAAAAACAAGTGAAATGTTTGCAACTAAAGTCAAATTAATGCTGTTGATTACATCGTCAGCATTTATAGACTATACATTCAAAAATATGGCTGAGAAAGGAAAGATGCAGGTAAGCTATTTAGTTGTCAAAAATTTACAATTGCAGTAGAAATTATCTGGGAGAGGATGTGTCATATTTCATAGGCAGAATAGGGTTAAGTGGAAGAGATTGTCAATGGATAATAGTGAAATGGAATTATCTGGTGAATACTGTGGTAATGTCTCTATCAATGTGTTGATGATGTCTAGGGAGTAAGGATAAAACTGAACATTTACTTACTTACAAATTACTCATGAATGTGTTTTTATGCACTTCTGTTTAGGGTGATTGCTTTTATCAAGGATATGCTGCAGAGATTCCAAAATCAGTTGTGACAATTAGCATCTGTTCAGGACTTAGGTAATGGCATAACCCAGAGATGTTTTATAGAATATATCTTGTATGTTTTATAGACAATCTTGTGTTGTGTTCATTTGATTGTCAGAAATTTCTTGAAGAGTAGAATTAAGGCAAAGAAAATATAGCTATTGTGTTTCTTCTCATGTACTTTCTTTTCCTCCTCTTAGCAATTTTAATGTTCACTTATCTCTATTCCAGGCTCATAGTCAATTTATGATAAAATGCCTCTAATTCACATGAAGAATACTCACATCCCTTTGTCTCACTAGAGATACAATAACTCCTAAATGCCATCTAGACAAAGAAATGTATAAAATTTGGGTTGAGAGTTAATCCAAGTAAAATGGGATGATTCTTAGATATTATGCCATAAAGACTACTCTCAAATATCTATATTTTTATTTAATGTTGATTTTCATTTATCAGTAAATTGACATTACTTGCTATTTAATTTTTGTATTTAAAAATTCAGGGGATTATTGCAATTTGAGGATATAAGTTATGGAATTGAACCATTGGAATCTGCAGCAACATATGAGCATATGCTTTATCAGATAAATAACAACAAAGTTAATTTTCCCCCCTTAAGAGGAAATTATCCAAGAACACATTTGGTAGATCAGTCCCACAGAATTCTTGTGAAATCAGAAGTAAGTATGCTATTTGCAATAAAAATATTCACATTGACTTTTTTGTATATATACAAAATTGTATTGTTGCTGAATTTTCATGTTATTAATTTAATGATATAAACATTTGTTGACTATTCCTTTGTAAGCACTTTCTGTGCAGTACAAAAAAGTATTATGAAAGAAAATTTAAAAATAGAAAAGAGGCAAGGAATTGTTCCAAATTCCAGTATCTAGAGATAATGCTCTTAGAATTTTGAACTATTTTTCCAATTATTTTAATGTGTCTATTTATAAATGTAGATATAAAAAAGTATACTTTTCTTGTAAAAATGACCAAACTGTAATATTTGAAATTTCCTTTTGGCTGTAGAGGATGATGCGCATTATTGCTTATTGAATTATGTTGTAATTGTTATTCTAAATTAAATAATATTAGCTAATGTGTTAAAATATTAAATATGTGCATAAGAAAGCATAATCAAAATGGATCATAATGTCATATTCTAGAGTCAAATACTGTTATATCTATTGTAATAATTTTATGTATAGTGCTTTTATATTTTTTCACATATACATATGTAAATTAAATATACACGTATTTTATAAAATTAGGTATAATTTTGTGTATTTATAACACTGGTCAACAGTGAGATCATAACTGACTTAAAAAGGCCCTAATCTGTATTATCTTGGTGTGCTGAACATGAATATAACCCTGAAAATTGTTTATTAGCTCTTGTTTTGAAGGTATTTCATATAATTCATTTTACATGTTTCACCATTTAAATTTATCCAGTAGGACTGCAACAACATCCTAAATCAGCCTAGAATGATGTAATATTGCATCACGTTGCATAATGCCATCATGCACACATCATCCAGAGTTGATGGCATCATTTTCTGATGCAATGCAGTACTACTGCGAGGCAGCTGCTGAAGTAAGCTGACGTCAGCAGTGCACTATTGAAAGCCCTGTCGGAAAGATTGAGCATTGAAAGTATTTCAGACTTTGTGCGAGATATTTTAAGCTACTTTTCCATAGAACTGTTATTCTTTTATCCATTTAGGCACAATACAGAACATTTATGCCTTGAAAGTGCTTTAATAGTGTGAACAATTTCTGCTGTATTTGTGGGGAAGTGACATTTGCCAACCAGAAGAAAAGTATCCCTTATCAAGTGAAGAAGGCTTATCATCTTTACTTGGGATGCAAGGTTGGTGACCAAGACAAGCCTTGGGCCCTGCATATATGCTGTGCTCCATGTACAACACAGCTTTCACAGTGGTGAAATGGCAAAAGACTATCAATGCCGTTTGCAGTCCCCATGGTGTGGAGAGAGCCAAGCAACCGCATACAAGACTGTTACTTCTGCTTGGTTCCTCCTCCTTCCAGCGGAATAGCAAAGCAAAAGAAGTTGAGAAGAGTCTACCCAAACATTCCGTCTGCATTGAGATGACGGGTTCAACAACTTGCTGCAGGGTGATGCAAAACAAGCATGGAATGCTTTTCGCCTAGTGTCTACAAATTTTCTTGGGAATGTTAGGGCAGAAAACTATAAGGAACTAGTGGAAGACATGCTGATGCAGTATCAGAAACTTGGCTGCAGTATGTCTCTAAAGATCCACTTCCTTCATCCCCATCTGGATTTCTTCCCCGAAGACTGTGGTATGGTTGGTGATGAACATGGCGAACATTTTCATCAAGATAGCACATCAATGGAACAAAGATACCAGGGAAAATGGTCCACTACAATGCTGGCTGACTACTGCTGGACACTCCCCAGAGATGCTCCTGAACAGCTGTACAAGAGACAAGCGAAGGAATCTAGGAAATAGTCTGTGACTTGATTTTTCACAGGTATTGACTGTAGGCCTATTACTATTGGCATGCATTTTGTGATGTAAACATCCATTTATTGCAGATTACAAAAAAACTAGAGCCAAAATTAGAATTTGACTATCATATTTATGTTGAGCACATACAAATTGATAGGAAATGTCAAATTTTATTTCAGTAACATGACGTTTGTAAAAATTTGTTGACCAGTGATTGGCATGCATTTTGTTATGTAAACATCCATTTATTGCAGATTACAAAAAAAAAAACTAGAGCCAAAATTAGAATTTGACTGTTATATTCATGTTGACCATGTACAAATTGATAGGAAATGACTAATTTTACTTCAGTATATGATTTTTGTAAAAAATTGTTGACCAGTGTGATTTTACTGTAGTCAAGAAATTACTATGAGTTACCAGTTTTTGAATAGTTACACTATACTTGTAACTAATTTCATCTAAAGATAGGCATATTTCTAAATGTTTTTTGATATATGGTCCTGTATGTAGTCTAATTTCCTCATGAAGAATGTTTGTAAAATTTTACATTTTATCATCTGTGGTTAAATAAATGAGTCTTTTTAAGTCACATAGTCTCATCAAAATTGGTCATCACATTAAAGGGAAACCAAAAATAAGTAACGAATGAAAAATTTTTATTGTTATTGAAGTACCATTATCTTATATATCCTTTTTAGTGTTTTGACAGTATAGGATTCCCCATACACCCCTCCTCCTGTCCCCAACCACACCCCCTGTGTGGTCACCACAATTCTCCCATTGCTGAAGCTCATGGTTCTCTACCACAGTCCGTTGCGTTATACCCCTTCACCCTCCTGTTTTCAATCCTCTCCCTATAAATAAATAACATAAACTGTAAAATTATAATTGAGTGCATCAATACTCTTCTGTGGCAGAGAAAATACCTGAAGGGATGGGCATGCTTTGTTTTTATTGAGGTATTTATTGTTTTTGTTTCAAAGATACAGTTTCACACCTTTTTTAAATATGTATTAACGCATATCTTCTGTTTTAAGACTGCTTTTTCTGCATCTCAGATTCTGGCAGCTGATATCCTCACTTCACTAATCTAAAAGATTTTTTATTTGTTTGAAATTCCTCTGTAATCTAGCTATTAGTAGTATATTATTTAGTTTCTATATATTTATGACTGTTCCTCTTTTGTTATAGTTGATTTCTAGATTTATGGCACTATGGTTGTGAAGAGTACTTGTTATAATTTCAACCTCTCTGTCTATAACTGTGTTTCTTGTACATAATTACAATGAAAATTTTTTAAATGTTTTACTTAATGTCAACTGTTTCACAGAAAAAAAAAACAGATGTTGCACTATTTAACAGAATTCTGAAAATACAAATCATTATGGATAAAGCCTTGGTATGTATTATGGTTATATTTCATCATATTTTTGTTTTATGTTTAAATTGAAATGGAAGATTATAAATAAGCATCGATTTTTGAACTCTCTTCAAAATATGTATCTTAGCAGGATATCAGGAAATATCAATTGCTTATCATCGACAAAAGGGAACCAGTATTTATGGTATTTATTTCCAAATCAGAATAAAATCTTAGCAATAGTGGATAACTTTGCAAGCATGTATGTAGTACAATGTACTACATACTAAAACATTTTGGATTATAACTAGATGCAGATACTTGTGATTCATTTCAATAACAGTGAAAATCTTTTCCTTGAATTGATTTCTATTTTAAAACTAGCTATTTCATTTATGTCTCAATTGGAGATATTTGTTATTAGATGATTTCTCTAAGATTATTTTATGCTTTATATTTTTCTAAATATCTTTTTATCATTTTATCTTTTATAATGCTATTTAATACTTTGTAAAGTGTTGTAATTATGGAAATGGGAAGATTCATTAATGGATACTTTTATTTATGAAAGTTTTTATTATAGCAGTTTTAGCAAAGGCATATGGACAGCAAGTTTTAAAAAACTGATTTGCCCATTATCACTGATATTTTTGTATAGTCAATATGTGACTTAATGTTATGTATTTTTCTCATAAAAGGAAATATTTATATAATTTTTATAAAAATAATAACACAACAGAGTAGGTGGACAAAGTAATAAAGAGCACCTATAATTTTATTACAGAAGAAAAATATACACATGTATCTGTCTATATGTATTCCATATATACATGCACACTGCTATATATGCATTTTCATATTATAAATATTCATTTCATAAAAGATCCTATGTGTTCTCTTTTATAGACTTTTATAATTTCCCTGACATTAATGGAATATATTTTTATTATATAATTAAATTTAATTATTTATTATCTTACATCATTGTTAATTTTTTGGACAGAATTTGATCTCTCCCCTCAGGTGTAGTCCTCATAGTTCTCCAATCACCATAGCACCTGTGAATCATCACCACAGTCTCTTGTGCTCTTCCTTCCCTGTTTTGACCCCTGTCCCTCCTCCGCCCCTGCTGTATGCCTCATTAAGTATGGTCAGCTTGCAAGTTTTGTCCTTTTTCTGACCCTTTGTTTATTTTCTCTCTATTTCACATAAAAGTGAAACCATCTGATATTTGTTTTTTCCTTTTGACCTATTTTGCTTAGTATAATCCCTTCCAGCCCCATTCATGTTACTGCAAATGGTATGAGTTTATCTTTGTCATCACTGAGTGGTATTTCATTATGTGTATAAAACACATTTTCTTGATCCATTCATTGTTTTGGGGTATTTACATTGTTTTCCTATCTGAGCTATTGTAAATAGTGCCGCAGTAAACATCGGAGTTCAGATTTTGTTTCAAATTAGTGTTTTTGTATTCTTTGGGTCGATTCCTAGGAGTGGAATTGCTGGGTCATATGGTAGATCTATTTTTAGTGTTTTGAGGAAACTTGACACAGCTTTCCGTAGTGGTTGACTAGTTTACATTCCCACCAGCATTGTGAGAGGGTTCTTTTTTCTCCACATTCTTGCCAGCGTCTATTGTTTCCAGTTTTTTTTTTTAATATGGGCTATTCTCACAGGTATAACTTGGTATCTCATTGTAATTTTGTTTTGCATTTCCCTGATGTGATGTTGAGCATTTTTTCATATACCTGTTGGCCATTTGCATTCCCTCTCTGGAGAAGTGTCTTTTCAGCACTCCTGCCCATTTTTTTGACTGGGCTGTTTGCTTTGTTTTTGTTGAGTTATGTAAGCTCTTTGTAGATTTTTGATATCAGTCCCTTATTAGTTGTATGGTGTGCAAATACTTTCTCCCATTTGGTAGGATGTCTCTTCATTTTGGTTTTTGTCTTTTTTGCTGTACAAAAAGAAGCTTTGCTATACAGACGTTTAATGTAGTCCAGCTGTTTATCTTCTCCATTTTCCTTCTGAAAATGAGTCCTCAAAGATGTTTCTGAGGTTTATGTTATGGAGTGTTTTACTTATGTTTTCTTTTATATATTTTATGGTGTCAGGTCTTACATTCAAAGTCATCCAATTTTAGTTGATGTTTGTGCATGGGGTAATTAGCAGTCTAGTTTCATTCTTTATCATGTGGTGATTGAGTTATTCCAGCATCATTTATGAAAAGGCTTTCCTTGTTCCAGTGTATATTCTTTGCTCCTTTGTCATAGATTAGTTGACCATATACATGTAGTTTTATTATATATATATTTATATCTTTTATATCACTATGTATTCCCCATGAAATTCCCACAACCAGTTCACCCATGAACCATCACCATAGTCCCTGTGCTCTTGTCTCCCGTTTTGATTCCTTTTCCTCCCCCTCCCTCACAGAATGACTCTTATTTATGGTTGCCTGCCAGTTTTGTTTTGTTTTTAATTATTATTATTATTTTCCCCCTGATTCCTTATTTGGTTCCCCTATATTCACCCTATAAGTGAAACCATTTGTTATTTTTCTTTTTCCTTCTGACTATTTCACTGAGCATAATCCCTGCTAGCTCCATCCATGTTGCTGTGAATGGCATGAGTTTATCTTTTTTGATTGCTAAATAGTATTCCATTGTTTATATATACCACATCTTCTTGATCCAGTCATCTATTTATGGGCATTTAGGTTGTTTCCATATCTTACCTGTTGTAAATTGTGCTGCAATAAACATAGGGGTGCAGTTATCCTTTTGAGTTAATGTTTTTGTGCCCTTCGGGTAGATCCCTAGGGGTGGAATTCTGGGTCATATATTGGAATTATATTCTGCCATAACCACCTTCATGAGTTGCTAAAATAAAACCTAGAATTCTGTTATCCTCTGTCCACTTAGCTGTATACCTTTTTACCAATCCAATATCAGTAGAATGCGTTTTCAATGTGAAAGTCACCATGCAAAAAAAAAAAAAAAATCAAGTTTTTGTAATATTTTGTGGTTAGCATTTTCTCTTCTTTTATGTTCAACTTATTTGTCTTGAATATCAAAGTATCACTCTATAGTCAGTATATTGATGATTGTTTTCTTTTGCTCTACCCACTCAGATAGTTCTTGCCTTTTCATTAAAAAGTTTAGTGAGGCTACAATAAGGAGAGGGTAGAAAGGTAAGGAATAATGAGGGGTTGGGCCAATGGAATATGGTAGAAGATTGCTGGTGTTTTTGTGGTGGGCATTAGGTGGTAATATACCAGTGAAGTGGTGTGAACCTATCCATGCCTCTAGATCATACTGAGCATCATGTACCAGTACTACTCAATAAAATGATAGTTAAAAAAATTAAAGAGAGTCCAGCAAGATAACAACATTGTGAAAACTTGGAGTCACCTACTTCAGACATGCAAAACAAAACTGAAGCAAAACAAAGCCCAAAACCCCTGAAGGTAAAAACTGAGGATCACTATACACAATCAGGGCATCTGTCCAACTGAAAAGGATAGGAAAAATTCCAAGTGAACTTTGTTTAAAGTATTAACAGTGCAACACAACCCACTAGAGGGAGGGGTGGCTGCAGTGCAAAGCCCCCTGCAGTTACTGACTTGGGCACATACCAACACTGGGGATCCTAAGACATGGCCCTGTAGTGGATAAGAGATGTAGAGGAGGCACCAAAGATGGAGGGTGTATTTCAAGAGAGCTACAGATGTGAGGACCACAGGCTTGTATCTGAAGCTCATAACACAGAACAGCTGTAGCCTGAAATGAGTAAGAGTACCTGGGCTTCCTAATAGAGAACACTGTGATGTCCACTATGAAGTCCAGGCTGGGATACCTGAAACACCTGCCACTTCCTGACCCAGGCTGAGATATTTAAAACCCTTGCCACCACCCAGAAACAAACCAAAAACAACCCTCCCCACCACAAAACCCAAAACAACACTTCACAACAGCAGTTTCAAATTTCTGAGTCTACTGGGGGTGATCCTTTGTGTCTGTTGTCTTGTCCTCTTTTATATCCACTACCCCTAACTGACTGACACCAGTCCACTGACTACTCCAACAAGTACAAAACCAACACTTGAAAAATTATCCCTACTAAAACCTACACAGAATTTGAAATGAGACAGAGAATAGAGTAGAAATGCCAAAATAAGAAAGCCGTGAAAGGAGCCCTGACTCGAGCTGCACAGCAGCATGACAGAAGGGGATACAGGGCAACAGTAGTAGCACTGCTGATGACACTTAAAAACACAAGGAAGAACAGAAAACAACACAATAAAGGCAATGAAAATAAGAGGTAGCTACATTCAGAAATAATGAAGTTAAGGAGTATAAACAGTAGAGCAGATTTTAAAAATACAGTTGAAGACTTAAATATCAAAAAGAAGCAACAGAAAGGATTAATGAACTAGAAAACAATACTGGAGAACACAATAAAAAAAGGTAGAGAAAATAGATTTTAAAAAATGAAAATTTCATAAGAACTGTCTGGGACAACTTAAAGAGAAATAATAACTGTATCATAGGGATCCCAGAGGAGAAGACAAAGAGAAAAAGCATAGAAAATCTATTTAAAGAAATAATAACTGAAAACTTTTGAGTCTGGGAAGCGAGCCAGAAGTTGTGATATGAGAGGCCCCAAGAGTTCTAAACAAAGTAATGCTGGATAGATGTACACCAAGGCACTAAAAACAAAGGTGTCAAGAGCTAACAATAAGGACAGAATACTAAAAATATCAAGAACAAAAAGGTTACATATACGGTAACACCAATCAGCCTATTAGCAGATTTTTCTTCTCCTTCTGCCCCTGCTTTTGTTGTGCTCCTAAGCTCCTGTCTCGCCCTTGGCGTCTGTGACACCGCCCTTATATAGTGTCTCTCCAGGCACAGGTGTGCCCACTCATGCACGTGCACGCCACTACGAGGCACACAAAAAGACTGCAGGTGTCCATCATTAAATCTAATGGTGGTAGGGTGGAAAAACCTGATGCCTCTTTCATTTACCCTACACAGCTGCACTCCTGTATCTTGGATTTGCTCACTTGTACTCAGTTGCTCGGACTGGACACTTGTTTGCTTGAACTGGATGCTCTCAGATGCATCCAGCAGCTGAACTCTGAAGGAGGAAGGGAAGTCAAAAAGCTTCACTTTTATGTTCTCTACTGCCACCACTTAAAAGGGGGGAGAAAAAGGATTTTATAGTCTTGTGGGGTACAGAGAAATCCTCAGCTAACACATAATATGGCAAAGTATAAGTATCATATCAGAGCAACTAAGTGTTGGATAGTGATTTCCTAGTAGACTTTTAAAAGTAAGTGGCATATGAACCAAGCTTTTGCAGATGAGAATACTAAGTAACTGATTTGTTATCTTACTGAAGATGGTAGCATGAGAAAGGCAGGAAGTATTATGCTTAATACAGGAGGAGCTAAAGACTTCAAGTACATATCACATGCTAGGGTCTGATGGTATAGAAATCTTTCAGAAACCTTGCCATTTAGGAGTTGTTAGTCTTGAGGGGTAGGATGTAAACAATCATTAGGGTAAAGTAAAGAACAAGTGTTAAAAATTTCTAAAAAGTCTTAATTCATGTCTAAATTTACTAAGTACTTGAAAAATCTCATTAATGTTTTTCTCCTTTTGCTTGAGCACTGCCCTTTTAGCATTTTATATTTTTTTGACATTTAAAATGTAGTAGTTTAGTAATTTTCACTAGTAACTAAGAACAATATTTGTTTTTCAGTATGATTATATGGGCTCTGAAGTGGCAGTTGCAACTGAGAAAGTTGTTTATATTTTTGCTCTTATCAATACTGTGAGTATGTTACATATAACATTTTATTGTTTAAATTATTTTTATTGAGATAATGGTTCACAACAGTGCATGAATTCTTGGGTAGAAGTTCACACCTCCTTGAATACATGCTGCCACATTTATCATCAGATCATCAGTTCAAGAATTTTCCACCAAAGTCCATTAGGCCCCCTCCTCCCATTTTTCTTACCTTTTTGGCAGGCTCAATTCTGCAGTCAGATTTCAAGGATTAGTTTTAGGGTTTTTTTTTTTTTCACATATATAATTTCTTTTACATAAAAAATTTCTTTTATGATTTTTTTATTAAGCAGACACTGATTCACATCATTGTACATAATTCAGAAATATACAATCCCACCTTTTGCAGTGTATGTTGCCATACCTCATCGGCTATCTTTGTTTCTTTATATTTCACGTATTGTCTGAAACCATCTGGTATTTTGACTTTCTCTTTCTGACTTATTTCACTAGTGTAATCTCCTTCAGAATTCAAACTATACTATAAAGCGATAGTAATCAAAACACATGAAAAAACAGTATGGTACTGGGTAAAAATAGACACTGACCAATGAAATAAAGTTGAAAACCCAGAAACAAACCCACACTTTAGGAATGCTTAATTTACAATAAACAGTTTATACAATGGAGAAAGAAAAATTTTTTCAAAAAATGGTATTGAAAAAACTGGGTATTCACATGTAAAAGAAGGAAACTAGACATTATCTCACAACAAGCTCAAAAATTAAATCAAAATGTATTAAATATTTAGAGTAAGACAAAATACAAAGAAGAAGAGATAGGTGAAAGACTCCATGACAATGGCTTCGGTGGTGTCTTTGGGAATTCAACTGTGGTGGCAAGGGAAAGCAAAGCAAAAATAAAAGTGGTACTATATCAGACTAAAAAGCTTCTGCACAAAGAAAAATATTAAATAAAATGATATCCTACCAAATGGAAGAAAATACTCGCATGTTACATTACACATTTTAATAACAACTTTGTTTATATAAATAGCATTTACATTTTTAAAAAAAGTATAGTGCTGCCAGTTGGTTTCATCCACCAATGGATTTCATTTCCAAAAAATATAAATTTAATATATATCAAATATAAATAAATATATAATATGTATTAGAGATATAATGTATTTATGTTTACCTAAAACTGTCTATCATGTATCTTCTGTATTCAGATGTTTTCTCATCTTAATGTGACTGTTATGCTATCTTCCTTGGAGATCTGGTCTGATCAAAATAAGATTTCATCTGATGGGCATGCTGATGGAGTACTACAAAGATTTGTGTCATGGAAGGAAAAAGTTTTGTTTCAAAGTTCCAGTGATATGGCATACTTATTAATGTACGTATCTTATTTGCATTTATATGAGTTTATCAAATTATTTGAAATATAAGCCATCAAAATTACATACAAAATATATTCATTATAATAACATCTGAAAATGATTATATGAATACTGTGTTGACAAAATGCAAAACACAGCAATCTGATAACAATCTAAGACAATGAAATCATGAGAGGCTGTTATCCTCAGAATGGACACTTTACCTATGGAGATGTAATAAGTTGAAAAATATGGACAGTTTTGAGGTAAACAGGAGTTACTATGGTTTTAAAGATTTTTTCCAGAGGTAAATAATTGAAAGTATCATTTTAACATTAAATAGAATATGTATTAGTTAATATAATATAAAAATTGCATAGAAGCTAATTATACTGTAAAACATTAAAATAGTAATGTGGTTACACTCTGGTATATCAATACTAACCTAAGGTGTAGCTGTTTAACTAGTTACATTATCTCTTTCAACGGTTAGGGAGATTTTTCTTTTACTAATTTGATTATTTTAGATTGGAGAAAAACCTACAGTTCTGAGAACCTTAAGCAATATAGAATATATTTTTATTCTATTAATATCTCCAGTGAGAGTAATCTAGGGTCATGTTTGAGGTTTCAGGACCAACTTTTACTAAGTATTAAAAGGTTCGCAGGGAACTTATTTCTTATCTGTCTTTTTTAGTGAAAATAGTACATATTTTATCTCTTTCTCTCCATGTCCTCCAATCCTACACTTTTTACACATTTTAAGCATTTACTATATGCAAATGATAGCTATGAGAAATCCTGAGTTTTACGTATTAGAATCATATCCACAGCGGTGACATGATTAATTTTTTGGAAGGATTAGTCACCATTGGGTTTTGTGTTATGTATCATGTTAAAGTAGCCTTTAAATGTAACTTTGTAGGAACACAGATTACTCAAATACAAAATGAGTGAAAGCGTTAGATATGATTATGTAATAATTATGCTTTAAATAAAACAAAGCTTTATTGAGAAATTTAATTCTTAAAACTCAAGGGTTTATAATTTAAGATGCAATTATTCACAGTAAAATTTTACTATTTAGTTATAGGGACCATCCTAATCATGTGGGAGCAACCTATCATGGAAAAGCATGTGATCCAAAGTTTGCAGCAGGAATTGCTCTGGTATGGATATTATTCCCATCTCTTAAGTGATTATATCAGTTTTGAAATCTAATATCTACTTCAAGGAACAAAAGTACATATATCTACCATGCTCTTTTCAGAAATGTTTATAAAATACTCCTTTTTAGATTTTTGAAACTCAAATTTTGTAATTTTTAAAGGATTTTTTATTGTGGCAAAATTGGCAACATAGAATTGCCCATTCTTGCTAATTTGAAGTAGTGTTCTGTACCTCTGCATTGTTGTGAAACAGATCACAACTTTTCATCCTGTGTAATTGAAACTTTATACCCTTTGTATAGCATGGCCTCATTTTTCACAACATGTAGCCCCTGGAAGCAATTGTTAACACTCTCTGCTTCAGTATATGTGACATGTTTAGATTTCACATGTAACAGAGAGCTACATTATATGTCATTCTATGTTTTATTTATTTTACTTAGCAAAGTACCATCCAGGTTCATTCATGTTATTCCAAGTGGCAGGGTTTCATTTTTATGTCTCAATAATTATCCATGTGTGTATTTAGATTTTATTTGAGAAGTCAAGGTATAGAAACAGCATAATATATACTTCACTATAGTATAGAATAATACAATACAATGTATGATATAATAGAATAAAGTAAAATATTATATAACATATTTTAATGAAATTTTTAGTAAAATGTAATATATGGCATTCTGTTTATTCATTCTATCAATGTATGCCTCTTTGTTACTTGACAGTTTAATCATAATGTAATTGCTGCTTTAAACAGTTTTTGACTTAAAGTATATCTAAAAGACATGTGTTTTAAAAGGTCAAAGGTGTGAAGAAATAACTTAGGCAACAATTCTGATGTTTTCCTATTCAGTACCCAAAGATGATCTCTTCAGAGGCATTTTCAGTTGTCATGGCACAGTTGCTCGGAATCAATATGGGTTTAACCTATGATGACATCTATAACTGTGAATGTCCAGGGACTATATGCATAATGCATCCTGAGGCAATGTAAGGTGTTATTTTTATAAAATACTTATCTTTTGGGAAATGTTTGTAGCATTCCTGGATGCTTAATATTTTTGCAATATGTGTGTGTGTGTGTGTGTGTGTGTGTGTGTGTGTGTGTGTGTGTATGTATTGGATAATATATATATTATTGAATAACATATATAATATATAATATATAATATTTATAAGTATTGGGTAATATATATATTATTGGAAAATATAGATTATCCAATTATTGGATAATTATATATTATATAATATATATTATATTATTATATGTATTATTTATATATAATATATATATATTATCCAATACTTAGGTTCCTATAAAGTTTATTAAAGTGAATCTGTATTTCGTATTTGAGAAATTGCTAATAGTTATATAGTCAATGTTATAATATGGAAAGAAAATGGATATCAATGCTGACATTCTGGGGTATGTTATAGTCTTGAAGTGAAATTCATTAATTCTTAAAGTATGTAATGTGTCCTAGATACTGTTTTATTTTTTCTTACAAATGTTTATCAAGATAGACATGTCCAAAGTATCTTATATTGGCAAATAAGAGTGCGAAAATTTAAAAAGTGGGAAAAAATACCAAAATATATAAAGCTTATGATAGCTGTCAAGAGGTAAATAAATAATACATACATAGGCAGAAAAAACTTTCTAGGGAATTGGAATAAGAAGGATTCTCTGAGGTAACAATTATGTCAGAATCAAAAGAGATGGAATAAATTTGGTCAAACAAAGAGCCTATTGAAATACTTTCAAGGTCAGCAAGTAAAGTGATCCTTTGAAAGATGCTTGTAAACCTCAGCAGACAGGCACAGGGACATTGGGAGATGAATAAAAGGGAAATAATTGGGAATATGAAAATAGAATGTTTTAGACATAGTAGAAAAAGAAAGCAAAATATATTGAGTCAGGGGAACAGTGGTGCTAGGGAATAAGTCCTGGAGGTAAAATAGGAAATGTTGGAAAGACCCTAATCATGCAATCATGAGGTTAGATTTGGGAGTTTGCAGTTAAGTGAAACATTTACATTTGTTTATGCAGTGTGAGTAATAAAACTTATCTTTAAAAATGAATGTAAAATATACCAGAAGGAACAATAATATTTTAATAATATTTGCTTGATGATGATTCTCAAAATAACTATAATAGTTATTGAGATGGAGAGAAAAGGAGATATCAAGAATTGTTTGTAAGGTTGTAGATATCACAACTTATGAACAAATGTTGAAAAGGCAGATATTTTAGGACAGGAGAAAAATAGGTGGGGGTAAATTTTGAGGGCAATAAATGTATGTTAAGTATGAAATTCTCAGTAATCCATTAGTGTGTTAAGTGCATAGCTACATAAGTCTGACTCTCAAAAGATAAGTAATCTTAAGTGTTTGAGCCATCTGCATCTTGATAGGAATTAGTAAGAAGCTAAAAAGAATATAAAGAGACTGCTTAAGATGTAGTCTTAAGTACTTGTCTAATTTAAAGTCTCATAGTTGAGGGAGAAGCAGTGACATAGAATGAGAAGGAAGCGAAATAAAGTATTAGGTCAAGCTAGGGAAGATCTAGCTGACTAATAGTTGAGTCTGAACTGGATCACTTTGTTACAAAAAACCATTATTATGATGATGGGGAATTTGAATGTAATTGTAGGACTAGATGTTAGTGATGTATCTGTTAGTGATATATTCTTTCCTGATTTTGAAAGGCCTATTTAGGCGAATTCATTCCAATGTAGAATAATACATTATAATGTTTAGAGGTACAAGGACATCTTGTTGCCAACTTAGTCTTAATTTTTTTTAGGAAACAATTTATTCTTTGGACTATACTGTAAAATTTCTCTAAGACTAAGATTGTTTCAAAATACATTAAATAGTACACAGAAGTATAGAAATATCAAAATAACAAGTTAAAAATAAAGAACCCAGGGCTTACACATTTAATCTAGTCAATGTTGAGATGTTTTAATTGAGTCATTTTGTTACAAGGAATGATCCTGATTTTTATTTTTTTTAAAGATTTAGTTTTTATTTATGCATAGAAGAACTAGAGTGTAGAACAGGTATGCGGGGGCGGGCGGGGCGGTGACAGGTGGGAGCAGAACAGGCAGATCTGGTGAAATACACTGCTGAGGGGTGCAGTGGGCGATAATAGGAGAGGTCTGCTGCACCAGGTGGGTTAGTTCCTCGGCCTGGGATTGAACTCCTGTTGCAGTGGCTAGCAATAGCTTGATAGCGCTGAGACTTCAACCCCTCTGCCACCAGGGAGGCCCTAACCTGATTTTTCATAAACAAAATCAGCTACCTTTTATTTCTTCAGTTTCCACACAAATTTCCAAGGGTGTTTTATCTTCTTATACATAGTTGGTGCTCCTTGTAATACTGATTTTATGTATATTTATATTTGTATATATATGATGCCAAGAATGAAAACAATAACTTAGAGATACTTAAATAGTTTTGTTTCCTAAGCACTGTTAGATGTTTTAATATATTACAACTCCTGTCACCTTAATTTCCTCTATTTTATAGATGTCTGTTATATAAAATTACAAGAGAAAAGAAGCTTCCTTCTTTTATTTATAACTTATTTAGAAATGAAAATTCTTTCCACTCCTTGGATATTCTGTAAGACTAGTACAGAATTATTTAGGAGTACTATTTTGACACTGATTTTATCCCATTTATATGAGGAATATAATTTAATTTTAGACGTTCCCGTGGTGTAAAGTTTTTTAGCAGTTGCAGCATGGATGAATTTAAACATATAGTTTCACAGCCTGAATTTGAATGTCTTCAGAAGCACACCATTTCGACAGGGGTTTTTCAAGGAAAAAATGCAGTTTGTGGAAATGGAATTTTGGAACCACCAGAGCAATGTGATTGTGGCTCAGTGGAGGTTAGTCGCAAACATTAATAGTTGATGTACAGATTTATTTTTGTTTTTCTCACACAGTTAAATATAGTTTTTGATATAAAAGGACATGACTTTTTTTTTTTAATGTTGCACACTTTCATCAAATAGCTAAGATAAGGAGATATGAGGCATGTAATAGCTGACATTCTAATTTTGGAGATTGGAAAAGTTTAGGTATAGGCTAAGTGTACCATGAGTTAAAGACATGGATTCTTTTTCATTAGTGTCAGTATCCACTTTTCTGTGTTACAGATATCAGTACTATCAACAGTGCATCATCACCTAAATCATCTTTTGAATTTCTTAAAGTGAATGCATTGGTTATCCTAGTTATTAAATGTCTGTTGTTTATTTCTTCATCACCTAATTTCAGTTCTTGCATCTGGAGTAACTTTAGTTTTGAGTTGGTTTCACAGAATTGAATTGTTGTCATTGGTTTGTTATTGTTATATTTATCTTTGTGCTCTTTATATTTTCAATGTATTTGGTAAGATAAACTATCGATACGTTTTGTTATGACTGTTTCATATATTTATAAGTGTTGATATTCTTAAATATTCCATGTTCTCTTGAGAAGATATACGTTGTTAATAATTATTCAGAACAAAATTCTACATAAATTGTTCATGATTTTTTTAATGAATGACTCAAATTTTATGTATTTTACTATTTTTGACTGCCTGACCTTTCAATACTTGAGAAATAATATTGATAACTCCAACTATACAACTGGATTTGCCTTATTATAACTATAATTTAGTGAATTCATGCTTTATATGTTTTGAAGATGTTTTACATGGTACAGAACTTATGATTGGTACATCTTTCTAGAAATTGCTATCTTGTTCCTATTTCATCTCACATGGATTTATTTATCATATGTATCTACATCTATGCATATATTAGCTTCCTTTAATTAATATTTTCCTGATTTTTCTCCATTCTCATACAGTTTTCCTGTACTAGCAAGTTCAGTATATGTATTTGACTTTCAATTATTATTCTATCAGTCTTGATTTACAAGATCATAAGCTTATTTTGGGGTATTCATCTTTTTGCTTGTTTTTAAATAACTAAATTTAACCAACTTTAATTTAAATAAAATAAAATTTAAGTAACTAAATTTAATTTTAACTAAAATGAATTCTAATCTCTGATTTCCTTTGTTTTTGCCTAATGACCTCTTTCTGTCCCAGGAACTTTTCTAGGATATCTCATTACACTTGGTGTTATGAATTATTAGGATCCCTCTAGATTTCATAATTTTAAAAATAATTTTAGATGTATAAATGTATATAAAATTTTTATACTTTTATGTTCATTTTGCCACATGTTTTTAGTTGAATTTTTGTTCAATTTATATGTGTTTTGCTTCCTTTCTTTCACTATTACTTTCAGTAACCTAGTGGGTATGTACATTGTAATTCCTTTATTATCCTTGCATTTTTGCCATATATATTGTATGTTAATCGCTATCAGGGCCAATTTCCACCAAAGTAAAAGGGATTATAGTCCAATTAACTTATGTAATATTTTTTTGTAAAATATTTCACTTGTGTTTTCTTTACTCTTTGCATTAGATAGTACTATGAAAATTGTTGAGAAAACACTTTATTTTACCTATCATTCATTTATTTATGAATGTCAAAAAGTTTCCTTCTGAGATAATTTCCTTTAGTATTATAGTCTATTCCTTAAAATATACTTTAGTCATTTCTCGAGTGTAAACTATGCACTTTTGTTTAGCAATAAATATTTATGTCATTCATGTATATATTATATAATGTGCAATTGTGTATGTATTGTATATGTACATATCATACACAAAATATATACATGAAATATGGGTGAAGAGTGCAGTGAATTGGTACTTAATAAGCACCTAAATAATTTGCACTTGGTTCAAAACAAAACTAGTTTCTTCCAAAGAAGTTTTTTGTGTGTCACTTCTCAATCACATACTCCATACATAAAACTGTCATTTAGAAATTACAAGACTTGTCTTATAGCAAGAAAGCTTAGTTTATTGGAAAAGCAGCATACCTCTGAGTCTTTGAATATATTGAGGAAAAATTGCTGATAGTTCACAGCAGTAAATGCAATGAAAGGACAAAAAATGTATAAAAAGCATGAAAAGGTAATTCAAACACAAGAAAACCCAGTCAGTTAGAAATCTTCAGTTCAAAATTATATATTCATATATAACTCCTGATATAGCATATTTACATGTAAGCAGTGTGTTAAATTCTAAACGACTTTCCCTAGTTGGACAGTGGTCTACCTCCCCCTTCCGGTAGCAACCTTGTGCAACAGTGAAACACTTTAGGATTATGGGCAGTCCTTTAGTTTATAGTAATCATTATAGAAACCACTGGCATATATCACAATGAAAATATCCGGTCAGTTTATCAGTGACTCAGAACTGAGAACCAACTTGCTAAATGATAAAGATTAACAAACATACGTATTTACAGAACTTATTCCTGGGATACATAAATTTCAATCTATTTCTTTGTAAAAATAATAACTTGACATATTCATTAGATTTACCAAAAAAAAAAAAAAAAAAAACAACAACCACCCAAACAGACAATGCAGCAAGTTCTCAATACCTACCCCCCATACCCCAACTCTAGCAATTGCACAATCTCAGGGAAAGGGGGAGGGGCAAGCACACAATGGGGAGGAGGCACAGAGTACTGTGGTGGTGCACTATGGGAGTTCTGATGGTGGACCTCTATGACAATATCACTGGAAAGAGGGGATCCTATACTTGCAAAATATAAACAATGATATAATCCAACATATCCTCAATAAAAAACTTAAAAAAAATTAAAAATAAAACGTCAAGCTCTGAGTAAGTTAATGAACTACTGAAAAGATAAGGTAACAATGGAATAGTCAAACCTGAATATGGGGTAAAAATTGGGGGTTCTCAGGGATAGATCTCAACTATGAAGGGTAGAGTTTGGAAAAAAAAAATTTGCCTAAGCAGAGCAATAGCAGCAGAAGCATGTTGTTGACGTGAGATCAAGGTTTGGCTTTTAGAAGGCTGAAAGTAGGGATTATTAATGTGAGAGAAATTTAAGTACCACAAAGGGCTTAACTGAACAAACCCATATTTGGAAGTTTTCAAAGGACTAACAAGTTTCATCAAGAGGGTATGATAATGGATACAGAAATCAGAGTGGTAGCTACATTATCTCTGGAAAGGTTTACAGGAGAGTATTGCTTTTCTTTAGGTAGTAAATGCAGCTGTCCAGATTCAATAAAATGTGTCTAAGGGGAAACCATAATATTAATCAAAAGTCGATCGTAGGGAGAAACTTTAACTCTAAAATCAATAGTCTCAGTTTAAGGAATCTTGATAGGCTGGGTGTCCAATCCTTAGGGTAAAGACAGCACTCATTGTTCCAGACAATATCACCAAAGTATTCTGAATTGACAGAAGCAAGTCAAGTATCCAGTAAGTGAGAGCCAAGACCTAAATTGTTATTCTTCTCACCCTTGACCTCTCAGAGGCTATCTAAAATATTTCTTCTCCACCTGCCAAAGTTGTTGATTTTGTCCCACGGCCATGTGATTGGTATGACCTGTGTCTCCAACAGCCTCTTTACATTTTTCCCCATCCTCACCGTGGCCAATCAAGCCATTCATCTGGGTCTGTCCCTAGGTAGTTCAGGCATTTTTTTTCTTGTGTATCTTGTGCCATCTTTGAACACCTCTCAGCCACTGATTTGTGAATTGACAGAATCACCTTGGGCATTTTGATGTCAAAGCCATGATCATTTTTATCCATTATTCATAGAGTCTGCAAGCAAAAGTAGCAGTGAAAAAAAGCACCATGTTAGTGTTTTACTGCTCTGTGACTTTTATATGTTACCTTTTGGTCTCAGTATCCTGGTGTCTTGGAGGTAGGTGTAGGAGGAAATAAAAGAAAAATAGGATGATTAATTAATTAATAGTGTGTCTGAGTTTCCTCTCCATTATGTCCCCTTCAAGGAAATTGCCTGAAAGCAACTATACTACCTGTCTTAAGTGTGTACTCCATTAGGAGCTAAATCTTCTTAAGCTTATAAGCCACTTATCTTTTTTAAATTTCATCTTTCAATGGTATTTGCTCCTTGTGTCTAATGTCCAGTCCCTGGCCCAGCTAGCTGCCCACTGTTTATTACTGTCTGCTCTGGTGTTGATACCATTGTGTGGCTGAATATGTGCTATCATATATTTAGGACTCCTTGCTTAGTGTGTCTCACATGCACTGTGCTGTGAGTAATTACTGCTCCTACCTGGAAAAGCTGTCTATTTTAGTCATGCCAAGTAGTAGGGGCTCATGTATGTATTAGCCAGGACTGATCATGTCCACTACCATGAGCTAAATGCCTCATATTTTCCTTTGTCACTTGATGGTCGCTTTTAGAAATGTACTTTTGCCACTTTTCCTTGATCCCATCTATTGAAAAAGCTAATTTGTGGGGAGTGGGGGTTTGAAACTTGGATTATAGTATATATATGTATATGAGTGCCTGTGATAAAGACAGTGATCTTTGCACATGTACACATACATGTATGTATATACACTCACATATAATATATATATACCATTTATTTATATATGTATAGATATATAGTGTGTGTGTGTGTATTTGCTTGAGATTTATAAGATTAACAGTTTTTCTTTTTACCTTTGATATTATTCATTTTTATTAGCTAGATTTTTTTTCAGGGTATCAGCACATATAGGTCCTAAGAAATTTACTTGAGTTTCTTACCCCTGTATCTTAGATTAATTCGTTTTTAAGGCTTGCTCACTTAGATATTGGACCATATCCTCTTGGACAATTTGTACACTGTATCTAGTTTTTCCAATTAGGAGAGTGTCATCGATATAATGGTAATGATACAATTCTTACACAATCCTGGACTTCTTAAACTCTCAGAATTCCCACCAGTAGCAAATCCCAAAGGAAGCTGCAGTAAGCCAAACCAAACAAAGCAATGAAAACTGACTTTGATTCTCTGGAGGTAGATTTAAGCTATATGAAAGACATCACTAATGCTTACCAACACACACCAGATGCTTGCTCTCTGTGACTATGTTCATAACTAACATTACAGTTGAGTCACTGCTGTATCTATATAGCTTGCTATATGCCACCACAAGGTGCTATACACTATTGGTTTCTGTTAGGGATCATATAGGGCTATTGTAAGATGATAGATTTCCTTGAATACTTGGCTCAGCTGTCTCCTTAATCAAGACAGTGATCCCCTACTCTGCTCCTTTCCCCACTCATCAAGTCCCTATACCTTTCTCATACCCTCTTCTACTTAACAGGAATGGTATAGGTTTGTCAGGAGCTATAAGGATTTCTATTTTTATTCCCACAGTCATAATTCATAACATCCATTAAAATCAAGAAAAGTATTACAAACTCACAAAATTTTAATTTCCACCCATGTAGTCAGCAATACTAGCTGTAACCTTCTAAATATGTGTTGGTTCAAAAGGGCCCACCAGAAATTTATGTTATTCCATTGTTCAATTTGAGAAAGTTACTTCCAAAGTCAGTAAGAATATTCTTTCAACTTCACCTCTGAGTACTTCCTGGTGCCATAATGACGTGTGTAATACCTAGAAGAGATTAAGAACGTGGGATCTTGGTTACTATCTGTTCTCCAATTCAACTTGACAAATTTATATGACTTTCACTCTATGTTGATGAACTTCTTCATCTTTGTCCTGTTTATTAAAGTGGGAAATATAAGGTGTGCATTAGAGGACATACACAAAGTGTTGAGTCAGTGCCAATCTAAATTATGTCATGTCAAACATGAGATTGAATCCTCTCATTTTCCTTTCATTTGTGTAAAGTAAATACAAGGGTGGACAGCAATATTTCTTGGTCACAGCCCAAATCTTCAAATGTTGTAACATTTCTGTAACCCAATGGTGATAAAGAATTTCTCCTAAGATTAGAGGGTTGATTTCCTGCTTAGATTCTCTCTGGACTAATATCTAAATATAATTGTCATTATGACTCAGACATGAACTATTGGATGGTTTCTTCAAATGGCCCTTGACTTCTGGGGAATTTTGTTTTGCCAAGGGGTCTTCTTAGAATTTTATTGCCCATTAGTTCCTGACTAATTTTTTACAGATTATTGCTGGGACACAAAATGTGGTTCAGCTATCGCTGATGATTTGTAAATGAATCAACTCGTAAGCTTTAGGTGACTATTTTATCCTCTGGGCACTTTCAGCCGCCATTAAAAATCAAGGATGGAGTTACAGAGGACCAAATGGAAGTGATAGCTTGTCCCACTGTATTTCAATAAATATTCAAAGATATTTATTGAAAAATGTAAATTCACTTTGTATATGCCATTGTATTATTATTTCTGTGAAGACCTACTGCACTCAGTTTAGTAGGGTTTCACTCTCTCTTCTGCCAAATAATGAGAGTGGTCATTGGCCAATGGTACTTAGAGCCTAAGTTTGCTTCTTCAGTGACCAAGTGATTTCTTAGTCTTCAAATCCATCAAAATTTGCAGAGATCCCAATATACTAGACAGATAAGGCCAATTTTTATGATTTCATCATGCTTTTGCCTAAGTGTATATCTGATTATTCCTTTTTCATTCACTTTCTTGATAGTGCAGGTAAGTGAACAACAACCACAATATGCTTTCTTGAGTATTATAAGATCACCCCGCCATCCCTCACCCTCTTACCCCCTCCCCCACTGATGTAACTCATCAGGAGTTTCAACAATGATGGCCTACTTGTATTATTTTACCCAATATCACTGATGATTTCAGCAGCCAAGTCGGTTCCTGCCACTCCACTCTTGGCTTATGGTTATAAGATCCATTAGTCTTCATGCCTATGAAAACATTGTGACTTTGTCTTCTGTTTTCATCACAATGACTTGTGATGTGTCTAAGTGATCTTTGATATGTTTATTAAATTTGGTTTCCTTCTGACTTGAAGTTTTTCTATTTGAGTTATGTTATACATAACTAGATGTGGAAAAATTTATAAAACTTATTACTACCAACAGCTCTCCCACATCCTCCAAATCTATTCTATAATATCTAAATTTCTAATTTATATCACATTATTTTTGCCCACTATTGAATTTCATATGGAACCCATCACTTTAATTTGCATTTCTATGATTAATAAATATATTGGACAGAGCTTCATGTGATTTTTGAAAATTCAAATGTCTCTTTTTTTGAGTGTCTTTCAAATATCTTATAAATTTTAATGAGGTGGTTTGTCTTTTTTTTAAAATTATGTGATTATGGTAATTCTTAACATAAACTATATGCAAGCCTTTGCTAGATTTTTCTCCAAGTATGTGGAATGATTTTGTAATATCCTAATAATATCTTCATATAGTCAAGGAGTTTAATTTCATGAAGTCCAGCTTATCACTTTCTCTTCTTTTATCTGTTATGCTCATTGTATACTATAAATCTCAAGGTTGTAAAGCTCTCCTTAAGTGTTCTAGAAATTACTGACTATAGTTTCATTTTGTGTGTACATGTGTGTATGTATGTGATCCATTTTAAGTAATTTTTGTGAACTTTGTAAGTTAAAGAACAGCAAACTCATGACATTTGCATCATCTCCATGTGAATATCTACTTGTTCTAGCAATATTTGTTGAAAAAGACTACCATTTTCCTATTTAAAAGCAATTCATCATCTATTTTTAGTTACATTCCATTGATCCATACATCTATACTCTGCCAATACCACATCTCCTTACATTTACTCACAAAATTATGTAAAATATGTTTTCATATTTAACACTTTGTAAAATAGATTTGTCAAATTTAGGTCGTTGCTTTTCAAATAAATCTAAAAGCAACTTTTCCATTTCTATTCACACCCCCAAAAAATAACTGCATAGGAATTTTGATTTTGATTACTTTGAATATATAGATGAATTTGTGGAGAACTGACACATCTCCAGTAATGTGATTTTCAAACCATGGACATGATATATTGTTACAATTACTTAGATGTCTATAATTACTAAAGTTTAAACCTAAGCATCCTGTGATTTTAAATATTATTGCAAATTGTATAAATTTAAAAATATTTGTATTTTTATTGATTCATCATTGATTACCAAAACTATAAAATTAAACAAGGTATAGTATAGCTTCACATCTCAATAAATGCACATACTACACCATACCCATAACCAAAGTTCTAGTACCATTGTTTTTTAAATGTTAAATTTCAATTTCCAATATTCTTTGCATGCATATAAAAATAGAAATATATCATGAAAATTATTGAATTCACTTGTAGCCAGCATAACATTACTTTGAATAACTGAACTCATGTTTGGAAAGTAATCACAAAGTGTTGAAATAAGAATGATCAAAACATCCCAATAAATACATACAAAGTGTTTACTTTGGGTTTATTTAGAAATAGAGAAGTGACTAAATATTTTTTGATGTGCACCAGTAAGATAAAAATGACAGAAAGATATGACATGAATATTGCTAAAAGTTTGGACAACATGGAGTAAAATGACATTCTTTAAATTTTTCAATGATAAATCATTTCTATTTTACAATATCTTGCTTCCAGTCTCTGTAATGGGATTCCTTTTCTAAACCACAGGTCACTAAAACTCAGTTTCTAAGTTGAGCATATATAGTCTAGATTCTTTTTATGCATTGAGTATTGTCAAGTCATACTCCCCACTTTGGGCTTTCTCTTTGATTCTAGCTTTTGGAGAGTTCCTTTTTTTGCCACTCATTTTTCCAATTTTGCCAGTAGTTAGAGATATAGTGAGGTTTCAAATCTAAGTTTGTTTGAATCCAGGCAGTGGTCCATTATTACTTTTAGTAGTCCAAATTCTTGAATATGAGTTAATGAATAATTTCATTACTGTCACTTTCCCTGTATGTAATATATCTCCTTCAAATGAAGTGATGTTAAAAATAAGCACAGAAGAAAAATCATATTGTGATTGTAGTTAACTTAGAAACATACTTTAAAATTTTTGACAATGAATACAATTATTTGTTTGATTAAGAGTACCTATTATTTAACTTGATTATATTTGCTTGTAGCGTTGCACTCATCAAAAATGCTGTCGAGCTGAAGATTGTACTCTAATTGCAGGTGCAAAGTGTGGCAGTGGAAAATGCTGTAATAAAAAAACTTGTCTGGTAGGTTTTCAAACTAGTACATTGTTTTCTTATACATGTCTTTTTGGTCACTGTACATTAAATTTTTAGTTAAGCTTTTCAACACATCAACTATTTTATAACTTTATGTCCCTAGTTCATGCACAGTTGATTGCACAATTCACAGAACATCCTTATGTCTTTTTCAAACTCATCCTTAACTTTGCCTTTCACTCATTGTTTCAATTTCCACTCAAAACTCAACCCATTACTGTGTTCAATACCAAGTCCATTTATTTAAGCATTATGAAATTCATTTTGTTCTTGCTTGGGTGATCAAACAACTATGACTAAATTACAAATGAAGCCAAACACACTTGACAATTTTTAAATAAACGCACAATAATGATTTTAAAATTTCATCATGAAAGTAGCAGAAAAGGAATCCATGTAGAATAGTCAGCAATGTAAAGCCTATCATATAATGTACCTTCATTTTGGCAAAGTTTCCTGATGCTGGAAGTGACTGAATTCTTGACCCTTGGGAAGTTTTCCATTACTTTTTCATCACCACATTTGAAAGAAACCTGCGTAGTTGTCTTACAGATTGCTTCATTTTAGCATCCCACTTTTTTTGTGACTTTCAGGAGTTTATGGCAAGCATAAAAACTGATTAATTATAGATTTTCATTGCCAGTTTTGTTTTCTCAGTGAAATCTCTCCTAACATTATTCCACACTGTTCTGTGTTTTCTTCTCCATTCTCTGGAGTAGCACTTAAAGCCAATGGTTAATTGTTCTCAAGGTGCATGAATGTAGAGTTCAGCCTAGGGTTTCTACTTTTTAACAGTAAACCTTTCTGCTTTTCTTTTGCCAGAGGTCTCCTTTTAATTTTTGTCTTCAAAGCAATCGGATTTAGAAATAAGACTTTTCTAAATAGTCCTTGGCCCTCCTCTTATATTCCAAAGTATAGTTATTTTATATAAGAGGTAATTGTTAAATTTTGTCAAAAGAAAAATCACAGTGGAGGTTGATAGGGTGGTCTTCAGGGTAACAGCTGAATGTACTGTTAATTTACATTAATCTATTAAGTTATAGCGCAGAATTTGGTCTTTTATCTCATTTAAGGACTCATAGATGTCTTACATTCTGACCTCTTTTTTATTGGTGATGAGTATAAGGGCTTCCAGTTTTGTTCAGTGCTTACTTTCATTTGGTTCATTTCCACCAATAGTGATTTGAAATATAGCAATTTGATCCAAATTATTTCTTATAATTTTTCAATTTAATAGATACAAATCCAAGTACAAAGATATGAAAAACACTATAGTTTTTATCCAGTATTTGGTTAGACCTAACAGTAAAAAATACATAACTAGTATAATTTTAATTGGTACTGCATAAGATACTGTATATGATTCTGTACTGCTAAGTTGTATATTGACTATTACTGGCCATACAAAGAAAAGCAAACAAACATTTATGAAGTTTAAGTAAAAGATGAGTCTAATTTCATGGTCCTGTGAATCTTTAATTCAAACAGGAACAGGGTTCTTTTCTGTCTATTTATTAGATGTTCCTTATTTTTGTTGACAGTTTCAAACAAGCTTTTTCTCCCTATGTGGTATGTATAGCTCCTGGTTTTTTTCTAGTCCAATAGCATTTCAATGTTACAGGAGAGTAGAGAGAGTCCCCCTTTCCCAACATCCATCTCCATCCTTGGTATTAGTGAGACTCCTGACTAATCTCACTGAATTAAATTTCCCACCATTTCACCAGTCGCTGTGTCAGGTAAAAGTATTCTGATGATGAACCTGAGTCATAAGATTTCTGTGCATTTTAAACCCCTCCTGGTAGAAATGGAGCAGGTTCTGAGAGGAAAGTTAGTTGAAATGGAAAAAGATGCCCATTGAGCAATATTTTAGGAATATGGTAAAAACTAAACTGATTTAGTGTAATATTTAGGAGTACAAATTGATTCTCAAGAATCAAAAAGTGAAAAATAAATATGCATAGTAGTATGTCAGTTATTTTCTGTTTACCTTGAAGTAAATACTCAGGATAATCATAGCTTTTAAACAATGGAAATTTCATTAGAACCTTTTTTTTTATTTGGGACAGTTGAGGTAAAATTCATACAACATAAAATTCACCATTTTAAAGTCAACAGTGCAGTGAAACCTAGTACACTGACAGTGTACTTTGTAAACTACCACCTCTACCTAGTTGCTAAGCATGTTCACCACTAAACATGTAGCCTCCTACCAATTAAATAATTGCTCTTCTTTCTCCCTTCTCTTCAGTATCTGACCACTACACCAATCTGCATTATGTCTCTATAAATTGGCATATTCTGGATATTTCATATATGTAGAACCATTCAATATGTGAACATTTCTATCTGACTTTTTTTTCACTTAGTCTCGTATCTACCTTGTAGCATATTTTAGTATATGATTACATTGTTTGCATATGCACAGTTCATCTATCTATGCACTCACTAGTGCTTTAAAGTAAATTCATAATATAACTTTAAATAGTTAAAAGTGTAATAGTAATACAAATGCAAAACACAACATTCTTATTTAGATTTTTTGCATTTTTGTTTTACTACTAAAATATACATTTTTTTTTTGTCTCACAGATTTTCCAAAGAGGACATATATGTAGGAAAAGTACAGATCCATGTGACTTTCCTGAATATTGCGATGGATTGACTGAGTCTTGTGTACCCGATATGAAATCTCTCGATTTAGAGCCATGCAATAATGGCACTGCCTATTGCTATAATGGAATATGCAGAGATCCAGACAGACAGTGTGTGCAGATATTTGGAAAATGTAATATTTGTATCTTTTTTTTCTGAGGGTTATTCTTAAATTTTTATTTCTTTATAATTAGAAATTCTCTAAAAACATAGTAGGGCATATCTTTTGTCCTCCACATGGTTGCAGAATTTGTGAGCACAGGGACTAAGTCACCTGGACTTGTGCATGTGAGCATGTTTAATTGAAATATACTTAACATAATATACTTAACATATCTTACCATAGACAGATCTACAGTGATCTGTAGATGAGTTTTAACAATTGTATACACTCTGGTGGCCACTCGAACTTGTTGAGTTAAATTTCCTATGACTTTGCCAATCACTGTGTCAGGTAGATGTATTGTAATGATCAACCTGGGTCATGAGAACATTTTCATTACTCCAGAAAGATCCCTGTGTTCCTTCCCATCCTTTCCCAGGTCCCCATCCCCAACAAAACAATCCCTTTCTGACTTCTATAACCATAGATTAGTCTGTCCTTTGATCATAGAAATGCAATCAGGTGGCATGTAACCTGTTGTATCTGGCGTCTCTCCCATGACGTGATGTTTTTGAGATTTGTTCATGTTGTGTGTCTATGAGTAATCATTCAACTGTTTTTTTTTCTAATGTCAGTAACCACTTTAGCCACAATAAATGTCATTTCAAAAAAATCTAAATTTGTAAATAAAATTCTAAATCAAAGGAACTTTGACTATTTCAAAAGGCAACAAAGGCCTCATAGCTATATGACAAAGGTATTAGGTTATTAGTAAAATTTCAGGTGATTGGTGGTCAGGAAGTATAATATAAGAATTTTAAAGAGAGTAGTGACTGAAATCTTAATCATTTCTGCATATGATACCAATATTCCTAATCTCAAGTGGGTACTTTTTTGTGTTTCTTCTATAGTAAGTAGACAATACCAGAAATTTATTATAAATGACACTGACTAGGCATTCCTGTTGTCTAGATATCTTTATATTAATTTACCACACTTTTAACTTTAATTATTTTAATTAGATGTATAATCGGAACTTTATCTTTTCAGTTGCTAAGGTTTCTTCTCATCTATGTTCACAAGAAGTCAATATTCAAAATGACGTGTTTGGAACATGTGGCAGAATATGTGATTTTGCGTAGGTATTTAGAAATTATATATTTTCCAAATGCATGTTAATGTGTATGTGTGTAACACAAAGCCTCTGAATACAAATGTTAGAAGATGCAGTATATATAATAAATTTATATGTTGCAGTTTATAGTGATGTAAGTTCTGAATGTAGTGTTGTGTTTATGTTCTTAGTAGCATTATTAAATTTTCTTCATGTAGTAAACTGTATTATCTACCAAATTGTGTTCTTAAGTGACATATGGGATGTTGTTTCTGCCTTAACTATCAGGAATGTGTTATGTGGAAAGATAGTTTGTCACTGGACATTCGCACGGATAGTACAAGCAACACAGTTTGATATTCAATATACTTACCTTGGAGGTCATGTATGTATGTCTGCAAGTATAAGAAATAATTCTAACATACCAGAAGATATCACCTATGTAGATAATGGCACTATCTGTGGTGAAGGAATGGTAAGTAAAACTGTATGTGATTCTTGATTCACTATAAAGTGAATTTGTGTCTGAGTGTGTATGCATGTGTATGTCTGTGTGGAGGGAGAGACAGAAAAGGAGAGACTATGTTATTGTGTAATTAAGATTTTTAAAAATTTATAATGAATGTATGAATTTTGGTTACACACTGTGATCTTAAGGGACAAAAGACTGCATTTCTGTTGGTAAAGGAAATACTTGCCTTATTATCTAACATTTTAATTATGAATTTTGTTGTAGCAATTTAAATTTGTTTGCTCACATTTAATAATCCAATCCTCTTCATTGGACCAAGATCCAGTCTGCAATAATTTGTATAAAAAAAGAAATAGTATACCTAAAAATAGGTTAGAATAACCTGAATAATAGGAATAAAAGAAAACTACCCTCCATTCCCTCCACCCCAAAATCCAAGTCTTTAGTCCTGCTGTGATTGTCATGAAGAATTAATTTGGTTATAGTGAAAATAAAATAGTTATTATTGTATAAGCTTACAGCCTTAATTCTTCTTCCAAAAGTACAATATGTGTGTTATAATATACATGCTAAAAATGAGGCCCTCCCTATAGGACACAATAATAAAACAGATTTTAAGATTGATTTATTTTTCTTTAAGTAATTTGAGAAAGATGAAATAATTTTTAAACTCGAACCAATGAAAAATTAGTTGACTACTAAAAAAGCTACACAATTCACTCACACCTTAAAATGATTTACATTGATAAACATTATTGTAAGAAATGAATAAGAAGAAGAAATGGAAGAGACTAGTAAACTTATCTCAAAATGGAAACATATTCTCATTCATAATAAATAAGTAATCAGAAAGGAACATTCTGATACTAACTACTGTATAAAGTAATTGTCATCCATAAATATAATTTAAAACAAACTGAAAAATATGTTTACAATAAATAAACATACTTTTGGTAGGATACCATAATATGGTAAGATAAACACATACATTTATTTTTTTAATTTCTATTTTTTTGCATTTAACTTTTTTATTGTTATTATTTATATATTTTACATTATTGTGTATTCCCTGTAGTTTACCCACCACTGATTCACCCTTGAACCGTCACCATAGTCCCTTGTGCTCTTTTCTCCCCTGTTTTGAGCCCTTATCTGCCCCCTCCCCCACTGAATGTCTCTCTCTTATTTGGTTCCCCTATATTCCTGCTGTAAGTGAAACCATTCGATGTTTTTCTCTTTCTTTCTGGCTTGTTTTGCTGAGCATGATCCCTTCTAGCTCTATCCATGTTGCTGCGAATTGTGTGTATTTATCTTTTTTGATTGCTGAATAGTATTCCATTGTAAACACATAAAGTTATTAATCAGTAATTAGAAAAACCCTGCCAAAATAGTATATATTTGTATATGGTTTGACACCAAATATAATTAGGTCTTTTTCCTAATTTTTGGCACAGAGTTCCTAAACTCCTTGGAATTTTCTGTGTAAATGAAATGTATTTTATTATTAGTAATAAACCCCTTTCAACAAAACCTAAGTGTATGTTAATGATGTGACTTAGGGTGGAGCCTCTAGACAGCTTCAGGAACGGACAGGTCATGGAAGTGATCAAATGATTAAAAGCTGGATCTGCTAGACACATTTCTAGACCTTTAGGAAGGGCAGTGCTGTGACTGGTGATTAAACTTGTAATAGTTACTCATCTCTTTACCTTACATTCAAAGTTTTTGTTGTTGGTTGCTTTGACATTTTAGTATTGTAATGGTGGAGTTTGCTCATCTGTCGAAGAAACCAGAAAGACACTTAACTGTGATTCAAATAAAAAATGCCAAGGACATGGGGTATGTAATGGCTACACTAATTTTTAAGTATAGTTATTTTAGTTCATGTCAATAACATTTTACAGGATAAGGTTCAAACATTTTTATGTGAAATTTTTAAAACTATTTATGGAAGTGGTATCATTATATATACATATGATGTACTTAATTAAGGTGTTCAATCAGATTGTTTTAGGCTTCATGAGCTAATAAGCTTTGAATTGTGTATAAAAATGCAATATGAATTATTCCATTATTATAATGTCAGTTTTGGATAATGAAATTTTGGAAGTGGATTTAATAAGGATTTCATATATATGTTTATATATACATAAACACATAGCTTATAATTTATTATATATGTATTGATATATAATTAAACACAATATATTACATACATTACTTACGATCCAATATTTTATGGGAGTAGTTTCTTTTCATTCAGTTCTATTTCATCTTTCCAAGGCTTTAATTTATTTCCCTATAAATATGGGTGCTTTGGTGGGGGAGTGATGTAGTTACTATACATGAAGGGGTTAATGAGGGGATTAATCCTATACTGTCAAAACATTAGCAAGGCTGTAAAACAGTGGTACTTCAATAGCAACTAAGATAATAGAAGTATATTTTCTTTTGTAATTCTTCTGTACTAGAAAAGTCATCCATTGATCTTTGGATAATGTTCTATTTTTACTGAGCTATCGATATTATTGTAAATAGTGATACAATGGACACTGGTGTATATTCACGTTTAAACATTTATCTGATTTGTTAAACTGCAATAAAATCTGAGAGGCCAAATATGTACATCATTTGAATTTTCTTAAATATTAGATTGTCTTTAAAAGTTATTATACCACCTTTTATTTCTTCTTATTCTGTATCAATACATTTCCTCATATCTTGGCCAGAATAGCTTCTTAATCTCTGGTAATGTGCTAAATTCATTGTTGATTTGCATTAATTAATTGATTAATAATATAATTCTTAAGAATGTATTGTCACATGTACCATTATCATTTCCAGTAGTAAATAATCCATTTAAATTTTGTAAAATGTGTAAGTCTTTCTAAGCAATATTTGACTTTGTGGCTAGTGCCTCCTGCCATATTGTGACCTCATATTTTATATAGTTATCCAGGAAAAAGTATGTCTGCCTCTCCTTTCAAAATTTTCTCCTAAATCACTTTTATGGGCATTTATTCACAATTTATTTTCTGTTACTCCCTTTCTTGTTTAATTTTAATTTTTTATTTAATTTTTGCATGAATCTATTTCTAGATTCTCTATAGTACTTTTTATCCTTAATTCTTTTTATCCTCAGGTGACATTTATAGATATTTTCTAGCAAAATATATTTTGCTGTGTGAAATTTAGCAAGAGTCTCACTTTAGTTTTTTTTTTTTTTTCTAACTTTTTTGGTAAACGTTAGCTCTTACCTCAGCTAATTTTACCTCAGGTAATTATTTTTTATTAAATTTTTATTGCAGTAACATCAGCTATAACATTATCTAAGGTTTAGTTGTACAACATTATACTTTGATTTCTGTCTTTGCTACATCATTATCACCATCAAAATTCTAGTTTCTATTCATCACCAGAAAAGTTATCCCCTTTACCCATCTCATCCAACCCTGAAGCTCCTTCCTTTCTGGTACTGGTAACCATCAATCTGTTCTATAATTTTTTTTTTGTTTTGCTGTTTGTGTTCATCTGCTTTTTTGCTTTATATTATATGCATGATATATATATATAATATACATGAAGTCATAAGGCATTTTTCTCACTAACTCTGACTTATTTCACTAAGCATGATATCCTCTATCTCCAGCCATATTGTTGCAAATGGCAACATTTTATCTTTTATATAGATGTATGCTAGTCCCGTGTGTGTGTGTGTGTGTGTGTGTGTGTGTGTGTGTGTGAGTGTGTGTGTGTGTATGTATGTGTGTGTGTATGTGTACATACCACATCTTTTTCCATTTATCTGTGTGGACACCTAGGTTGTTTTAATATCTTGGCTATTATAAATAGTGTAATGAACATAGGAACGCATATGGATTTTCAATGCAGTGTTTTGTTTTCTTTGGATAAAAGCCCAAAAGTGTAATAGCCGCATCTTATTGTATTTCTATTTTTAATTATTTGAGGAATATCCATACTGTTTGCCATGGTGAACATTCTCACCAGGAGTGAACATCCTTGTCAAAAGTTATTTCTTATCATTTTGGCAATAGCCCAGTTAACAGGTATGATGTAATATTTCATTTTGGCTTTGATTTGTATTTTCCAAATAATAATTGATGATGAACATCTTTCACTTACCTCTTGGTCTATTTTTTAATCATGTACCTTTTGTTATTACATTGAACGAGTTTTTTAATTGGATATTAACCCCTTGTCGGATGCATAATGTGCAGATACCTTCTTCCATTATGTAGGTTGACATTACTTTTCATAATGATTTCTCTGTGGAGAAGCTTTTGGTTTGAAGTAGTTTCAGTTGTATGTTTTTGCTTTGGTTTCCTTTGCCGTTGGAGTAGAATCCACAAAGGTAATGCTTAGTCTAATGTCAAAAACCTTCTTTCTTCTATGCTTTTTATGGCTTCATATATTCAAAAATTTTTATTAATATTTTACTGATATGACATTACAATATAACTTTGTATAATACTCAGTTGTTCATCATTAAAAATCAACACCTCTTTATACTGTATCAAATTGACCACTAAAAGTTCAATTCTATGCATTCAAGTCTTGACTCAATAAAGAACTAATTTGAGTATATAGAATAATATAGTGATCTAGTTTCATTCCTTTTTATGTTGACCAATATCCCAACACCATTTATTCAAGAGAACTTTCTTTCTCTTGTTTGGCATTGAGTCCATTATGTGATTTTCCCCTCTAATCTCAGTTTTGTTTAATATGCATTTTTTTTTATTATTTCTATACCAAACTAGTTTTGCTTACTAAAATTTAAAAGTTTTCCCCCTGATGTAACATTGTCTTACAACAATGTATATGATGTAGAGGAGCACGCCCTTCAGGTGTATGTTACCCAGCACACACACCACCAAGTCACCCATAATCCTCCACCATATTTCATTGTGACCCCTTCCTATTTTACTGTCTCCCTTGCCTTCCTCCTCTGGTAACCTCAATTCTACAGTCATATTTCTATAACTTGTTATTGGTTTAGTTTTGTCTCACTCACTGTTACATTCCACATGTAAGTGACATCATCTGGTATTTGTCTTTCTCTTGACTAATTTCACTTAGCAAAATCCCCTCCAGTTCCATTCATGTCGTGACAATTAGTAAGAATTTGTCGATTTTTTAAATAGCTGAGTAGTAATCCATTGTTTATATGTACCTCATCTTCCTAATCCATTCATCTGGATTTGGGCACTTAGGTTGTTTCCATAACTTGGCTATTGTAAATAATGCTGCGGTCAACAATGGAGTGTATATATCCTCTCAAATTGTTTTTTATGCATTCTTTGTATAGATACCTGGGAGTGGAATTGCTGGATCATATGATAGATCTATTTTTAAAAAATTGAGAAATCTCCATACTGTTTTACATGGGTGTTCGACCTGTCTACATTTCTCAAATAGTGTATGTGGGTTCCCTCTCCACGTCCTCAACAACAACTATTGTTTCTTGGTCTTTGCTGTGAATCAGTCTCACAGGAGTGAGGTGGTATCTCATTGTAGTTTTGATTTTTATTTCCTTGAAAATAAGAGATAGTGAGGTTTTTTTAAGCATTTGTGTATCATTGCCAGTCCTTTCTTACTTGCAACAATTTTGAAGAGATATACGCTGATATTTTAATGGTTTTTAATTGTAGATAAATTGTTTTTCTCTTGATGTATTTAAGATTTTCTCTTTATCGCAAACTTTTGACATTTTAACTATAAAATGTCTTTGTTAGGGTCTTCTTGGGTTCATTTTGTTTTCAACTCTCTCTGCTTCCTAGACTTGGTTATTTCTTTCTTCTCTAAGTTAGGGCATTTTTCAAATAGGTGTTCTGAAATATTTTCCTTGCCATTGGAATAGAATCCATAAATATTTCTTGAAATAGGTTTTCTGTACCTTTCTCTTTCTCACTTCACTCTCTAGAACTACTGTAATTTGAATGTTAATCCATTTGCTATTGTCCAAACATTTCCAGATAGATTTTTTTTAATTCACTTTTCTACTTTTTGCTTTGTTCCTGTGAGTTCTACTGCTTTATCTTTTATCTTGCTTTTCTATTCCTCAGCTTTATCAAGATTGGCTTTAAACTCTTCTATTTTTTTTCAGTTCAGGTATTATTATTCTTCAAACTTGTGACCTCTGTTTGGAATTTTCTGTCTATTAGAGATCACCTTGCTCCTTTATTTTCATTACTTAGAATTGTTTATCTGATACACTGCGTATGTCTGTTTCACTGAGATAGTTTCCTGATGCTTTATCTTATTCTTTCATTTGAGACATTCCTCTCTTTGTTCGCTTTACTTAACTCTCTTGTTTCTATATATTAGCTAAAACAATAGCCTCTCCCAGTCTTGAAAGAGTGGTCTTGTGTAGATATTGAAACTTATTCAGCTTTGCCTTATAGTTTGGTTATTTCTAGAACCTTTGTGGTTTGTCTAGGCTGTTTGGATTATTCTTGATATGTCCATTCTGTTGAAGGTGTGCTAAGACCTGCCATTGTTCCAATAAGAGAGATCTCCTTTAGCATCTGGTTTCAAGCTAGAGTCTAGACCCTTAGATATATGCTTTTGTAGTATGCCAATATATATGGTTCTGTGGGGCCACAGTTATAAACTCTGCTGCTCTGCAGTACTGGTGATATAAAATGTCCTCTTGGGGAAAGTCAAGTAATAGGGGATATTGGTGAATGTATAATTTTCTTTCTGGGAGGTAGAAAGCTACAGTGAGGCGAGGGTGGGGGCAAAGTTATCAACTTGAACCTATGTTCCCTGAGAGTTTCACTAGATTTCTTAGTATTCCTCATGCAGGCAGGAAGGCCTTGGGAATGGCTATTCCAGTTGCACTGAGCAGAACTGTATTGAACATTGACATGTTGGGTCAGCACAAGTGGCAACTGTAAGCCTGGTGGTGTGGCAAGCCTGGTCATATTGAGTGGTGCCTAATTAGGGCAGCAAGCAGTGTGTATGTATATGTGGGAAGGGTTGGGGGGACAGGAACATACCCAACTCTTCTAAGAAAGATATAGCACTAAAGAGACAGTCTCTAGCTCAGGATCTACTAAGGAACAATGAAATTGTAAAAAATGGCACCCACCAATTCCTTTGTCCCAGAAGAGAATTTTTATAGATCCTTGCCCTCCTGGTAAATGTTTTAAGATTAATTAGTGAGTCTCCTTCCTGAATTATTCTGTTTTTCAAATTGTTACTTTTGTGCTGGTTCCTGGAGTGAGCATACATTCTTGCCTCTGAGTGTTCACTTTCCATTATTCTTCAGTACCTCTTGAGTCTCCTGGTTGCAAGCCCTACTAGTTTTACATCTAAATGGTTTAGGGGGCCTTCTCTCTGATTCAGGTGCCTGATGTGAGACCAGAACCCCTCATTCATCAAGCAGAAGGTCTGTATTTGCAATTTCCTTCTTGCTGTGTTCACCCCTTGGGTGTGGGGTTGTTTAGCAAGACTGCACGTCTGCTTCTCCTACTCATTTTGATGTGGGTCTTCCGTCCTTTATGGAGGAGCTTTCAACTCATTCTCAGATCTTTTTTGGGAGAATTATTCCATACATAGTTGGATATTTGTTGTGTTATGGGAGTAATTGAGCCCAAGAAGTTCCTATACTACTATCTTAAACTGCATTTCTCTCACATCTATTTTTAAAATCTAGAACAATTCATACTAAATTTCAGTTTCCACTATATTGTAATTTCTAACTTCATAATTTCTATATATTTCTAGATTAAATCATTTCAGTTTTATCAAGAATGTTGCCTACTTTTATTTAAAATAATGGAGACAAATTCAAGAAAATCTTTATATTTTAAAAGATATTGCATAGTTTATTATATTTTATTTTAAAAATTATTTTCCACATTAGAAGTAAAACTACCTATAGTATACTAAATTAAATGCCTTTATGATTTACATTGATTAAGCATCATAAATAAAACATTTAATTTGCATGTGGCATATAATGTTATTCTATTTTTGTTTGTTTTTGGTGATAGATTTGTAATACTCTCCTTAATTGTCACTGTGATGTTGGATATGCTCCTCCAGAATGCAATCGACACTCAGGATCACCAGGAGGAAGTATCGATGATGGATTTTGGCTTATAAAACGTTAGTATCTAGAACATTGTGTTCCAATAGAATTTTCTGCACTTATAGTCATGTTCTGCAACTCTACTGTCATGTGGCTAGTGAGCTCCTGAAAGTGCAACTAAGGAACTAAAATGTCCATTTTATTTTACTTTATTGAATTCAATTTAAATAACTGTTTTGGCTAATTGCCTCCATATTGGATAGTGAAGTTCTAGGTCATAAGTCAATCACACTTTTGTATACACTTAAGTTTGATCTAGAAGTGACATTTTAATAGACCTCCCTTTATTTGTTTATTTATTTTTTAAAAGATGTATTTATTTATGCATACAAGCTAGGGTACAGACCAGAGGTGTGGGGCGGCAAGAGGGTTCACCGGAGACAGAGTTGGGAGCAGCACAGGCAGATCGATGGAAATACACTGCTGAGGGGAGCAGCGGGCGAGGCAGGAGAGGTCTGCCATGCCATGTGGGAATCTCCCCAGCCAGGCTTTGAACTCCAGTCGCCGACAGCTCCACAGCACAGCACTCAACCGCTGTGCCAGCAGGGAGGCCCTGACCTCCCTTTATTTTTAACCATTATTTAAAGAACATTTCTATTCATGTAAAAGTGTGTTCCAGGTAATTATAGTTAAATGATAGAATTGCTAATAGTTTTGCCATCTAGTCTAATATGCCTAGTTTGTTCCCTATTTTTGCAGATAATATATAGAGTGAATATAGAGTTCACAACAAAGTAGAATTTTTAAATTCACCATATAGTGAAAAATAAAAATCATCAAAATTTCCATATCCAGGGTACATGGAAAGTTGATGGCACAAAATTTCTCTTAATTTATTTGGGGGAAATTCATGGACAAATAGAGAAAAAATGTTTTTCTAAACTTCATGATGTAAAAATCTCATCACAGTATAATTCCATTAATGTCTTTCAATCATTTGTGTTTCTGTTCTATATTTGATTTACATAGTTTGTGAGCATGACTACATGATTATATTTTCTTTAGTGAAGGAATTATTAACATTTTAATACAATATATATTTAATATAAACATAATTTTCTTTTACCCAATATTTGCCATTTTCTAAAGCTTTATAACTCTTCCAACACATTTCCATGTGAGTTATTTCCTCTCAGTTTGAAAAAAATTCCTTTGCATTCCTTTCTGTATATACCATGTATAGATCAATTGTTTCAACATTTGTTTGTCTTTATAATGTTTTTTATATTGTATGAATTTATGAAAGGTAATTTTAAAGAAAGTAGAATTCTAAATTGAGAATGGTTTCTTTCACCTGTTCAAAGATGTAATCGTGTTGTATCTTGGTTTTATGATGAGAATACAACTATCATTATTATTTAGATCCCAACAAGAAAATGTTGCTTTTATTTGGTATGTGAGTTTCAGACTTATAACTTTGACTTTCCACAACCAAGATTTTTAAAAAATTTATTCTGATTGGTTTGGCTGAGACCCTTAAATATAAAGGCTGATGTATTTTTGGAAATTTTGGTAAAAATATCTTACTTGTTCTCTGTTTTAATCAAATATATTTGACTTAAAAATTTAACTTTCACTGAGAAGTATACAGTCATATATGTTTTAAAAATGCACACACTGTTCTTCCCAACACCAAATCAGGAACACAATATGTCTGTCACCCCCAAATTCTCTCTGGTCGCCCCATCATCTACCTCCAATTCCTGAAAAACAATTATCATTTTTCTACTCCTAATATTTGTTTTTCCAGAATGTCATAGACAATATATATGCATATATATTGAGATTCATTTCTGTTGTCATTCTTTGTAGCTTTCTGTTGAAAACTTGTGCTATATTTTTCTTCTCCATTTACCCATTAAAGAGCATTTGGGTTGTCCTTAGTTTTTGACATTTAAGAATAAAGTGCCATAAACATGAGCACATTGTCTTTTGCCTGTATTTAAGATCTCATTTATTGATGGCTAAATACCTAAAAGTGAAATAGGTGAGTGAGTATATTTTTAGTCAACATATTTCAAATTTTACAAGAAACATTAAAAAAGTCTGTGATGATTGTATTATTTCCCCTTCCCTCCATTTACCTATGAGAATTCCAGGTTTTTTTTTTCTGAACAGAGAACCTACACTTCACAAGCACTTGCTGTTGTCATAGGAGTATTTTTGTATTCTTTGATTTTGTTTTGACAGTTTTAGATGTGAAGTAATATCCACTGTGATTTTTATTTAACTCTTCATGTTGTATAAATATACTTTGACAAAGGAAAAATAGTGGGAAGTCCTGTCTATAGATAGATTTGATTTTTATAGCTCAACATCAAGTTTTCCTTAATTAGGGTATTATAGTTTTCAATTTCTTGTTGACTTCCTCATGCATTTTGTTCCATTTATGTTTTTATTACAATAAGGTTAATGTGACAACACTTAATACAAAAGTTTCATGGCCAAAAGTGGAAGCTCTTTCTTCCTTAAAGTAATGGATATCTCTTAGTTAATCCAATTATAACTATATCCACTTTCTTTAGTCTTTGGAGTAATTTAAAACATGAAAAGGAAGCTCCACTTGGATATGATATTTTTAGTAAAAATGGATCAAAGTATAGTTGACATTGCTTGATAAATGGAGCAGGGAAAAGAAGGCTTTAAAAGTGATGTCTATGCCATTCTGTAACTCTGAGGCATTTTTCCTAATGTCAATATTTTTGCATATAATTGCCAATTTGTCTCCTTTAATACACAAAACATACTGTAAATCATTTTTAATAAACGTATAATCAGAATATATTGTGTTTTAATTTTTGTCTATTTTCAGGAGCATTAAATTCATTTACATTTTATGCCTCATAGTTGTTTGGGTGATAGTTCTAATTGCTTAACTTAGTTGTTTGGGTGACTACTTTTGTTTAATTGAATAAGTTTATATAGATTTCATATATATAATTTTCTGTAGTTTTTAATTAATACCAGAAGGATTATATGGTTTTCTGAAAATATATCTGAAATTAGAACAAGTCACCTGATACAGATATATGTGGAAATTTACCTGGTTTACTATCATCATTTTAAAATTAGTTTTCAGTTAGTCAGTAATTTTTTATTCAATTATGTTTAAAACATCTCGTTTTTGCTCCACTTTTAAATGCAAAAAATTATTATTAGATAATATCAATTTACTGTGTTCTAAGTTGCAGTTCACAAAGGGGAATATAATAGGAAAAATACAATAGCATATAGAACATAAACAAACATTACAACACATACAAAGATTGAAAATAAATTTATGTCAATTATATTTAGGAGTTGAATTAATTTATAATTCATTTAAGGGCATTGTTACAGAATATTGGAAAGCATGTTAAAGTTTATTCTCTGACTGTATTATTTGAATTTGAAGTTTTTGTAATTCAAATTACTAGTATGCACTGAATATCATTTTTGAAAAAATTAAGACATTATTCTATTTTCAGCTAACAATACAGGGTTGATTATAAAACATGCTGCTCCTCAAAAACATGGACTTTTAATCAGCTTCTACATTCTTCTACCTGTTCTCATTTTAATTGTTACCATAGCTCTTAAGTGGTATAAAATGAAGAGATTTCAGAACAGAGAGGGAACAGTAAGTGGAGGGTAAGTACATTTATTTGTTATATTAAATATTAAATAGATTAGGGAAATAATTTAAAAGTAATTCAGAATAGTGTTAAGTAGAAATTTTTGTATGTATTGGGCTAATGTTCCAAAATATTGAGATTTAGTATACGCCATATTGCTTCAGATTTCAGGCTCTTAGGTATCCTTCATGTTCTTATTGGCCCAGGAATAACTGAAGTTACTCAGTAAGTCCTCACTGCCTTTCAAACAATATGCTGTTCCTCAAAAAAAAAGAAAAAAGACTATAAAGTCATGTTGTCTATTACTTTTATAGGAGCTTCTATTTAGTCATGAACAACACCATTTCCATCACATTGACATTAAATTGTACCAAGGAAATTAATAGATACAGGTATTTTGTGAATGGAATATGTAGAAGGTAATGAATGAGGAAGAGGGGGACATAGGTAGAATACAAGTGATTTTACATATGACTAATATTGTTCATGTGTTTCTAAATTGAGATTTTTTTCGTTACTACAATACAAGTATAAGTCCCAATTTACTTAGAAATTATTTAGAAAAATGAGATGCAGAAATAATAAATAAGTAGGTCTCAGAATGGAAAATGGTTGTTTCTCACTTATGTAGATGGAGATAAAATGCTGACAGAAAATTTCCACTAACTCCTCTGTTTGCCAACTTAATTTTATTTATCAACAAGTTAGCAGTAGTTAAATAGTTAAATTCAGGGTAGCATGATTTATTTAGACGTGTAAATAATCTTCAGAGTATTGTAAATTGACTTAAATAAATGGTATCTGACATAAATATTCCTGTGCTCTTACGAGACCTTGGAAAATCTGAATAGCTGTAGTAGTAATCCTGGTTTTTGGAATAGATGTTATAATAAAATATCATTTACCACAAATAACAAAATCTGGTCATGCCAACTTATATTTTAGAGTAGCAGTTGTGGTTTTATGGCTACAAGGGTAAGATATGATATAGAGGTGAAGCACAAAAAGGTAGTAATAAATTGCATAGTCAGGATCCATTCATTCTCTTTATTACCCAAAGCTTTATAATTGACATTCTCTGTTCTTGTTTGTGTCCATTCTCTTGCTCTTCTTGCACATGACTCAGAATACCTATCTAAACTTTAGTTTCAGGGCCTCCCTAGTGGCGTACTGGTTAAGTCTCAGTGCTATCAAGGTCTATCCAGCCACTGCAGCATGAATTCAATCTCTGGCCATGCTAGGGAACTAACCCACATGGTTCAGCAACCCTCTCCTGTTTCTCCCACTGCTCCCCGCAGCAGTGTATTTCAATAGATCTGCCTGTTCCGCTCCCCACTCTGTCTCTAGTGAATCCTCTCACCCCCTGCATTTCTGGCTTATACCCCAGTTCTTGTATGCATAAATGAATGAATCTTTAAGAAAAAATAAACTTTAGTTTCATTGTCAAATAAAATTCCAGTAATCTATCCATAGTCAATGTCTCTTAGTTCATAATCTCAACAGGCAGAAGAAAATAGTCACATAAGTGTCTCTAAATTCAGTGTTCTGTCTGGATATGTATCAGTGAGGTAAGTGTTCTAGCCTGATCTTGTCGTTTGTGACCAAGAAGTTATAGCCATGTAGTAGGAACCTGGACACCATATTCCTCTTCCTCCACAGAACCATTTATGAACAGGAGCTTAAAAAAAAAACTGGGGCTGTATAAATGCCCCAAAATGTTAACTATATGTAGCTGGAAGACATTGAAGCCTCATTAATAAAAGTGAAATATTTTTTTACATTTAATTGATATAAATATTATTATTAGAGGTATTATAATTTAAGAATTTGAAGATTGAAGATAATTTTTTTCTTATGGAAAAGTATTATCATAGATATATTAATATTTCTTCCCTTATTCCATGTAGACAAGATAGAGAAAATTAATAAATGGACATAGCAGTAAAGCGAATATTACTACATTATAATTGCATAGTTAGCACAAATCTTGTTTTTGATTATTCTTGATTTTGTTTAAGATTACAATGACTCTTAACCCTAAAACTCATGTTATTTCTTTTACACAGATCTATTACAGAAGACAGCACTAGTAATAGCAACCAGTCATTGACTTAAAGGTGAATTAAAGAAATAAAATTGACAATGATAAATCATGAAACAGTTAAAATTTTTTTAAAACCGTAACTCAGTATAAGAGTGCTCAAAGTTTCACATTTCATAATTTTGACTCTGATTTGTCAGTATATATTAAAGCAAAGACTCATACAAAGCTTTGGAGGTTAATTTTATATTTTAATAATTTTGAGATATTTAAGGTTAATATTAGCCAACACTTTTATAATGAGATGACTTTAAGGATATTTTGAATATGCTCTTAAAATACTTGTGAAAATCCATGTATCATGTTCATTATTTAAGTTTCCAATTGGTAGTTTATACAGATTATCTCTAAACATTTACATTTTTCCTCTCGTTCTGACACTATAGTTATGTTATACTTATTTTAGAAGTGAGGAAATGGACTTAAAGTATTTACATAATTCCCTGTATGTATAGAATTAGTAAATGTTGGAGTTCAATTTGAGGACATCAAACTTCAGAGTTTATACCCTTAAGAATGCCACAATTTTGACAAATAGAACCTGAAAATGACTGGGGATAGGAGATGGATTTTAAATTTATTGAGGACCTATTAGATCCAAGCAAAAGGCTAAATGCTTGTCTCTCCAAGGCAGAAAGATATATATATATATATATATATATATATATATATATATATATATATTTGCCATAAAGCAGGCATCTGTGTAGGTTGTTTAAATTTCTAACTCATATGTGTAAAGATAATATTTTATAAATTTTAAACCCATGACTGAGAGTAAAGGAAAACTCTAAAAATGCAGCAAAGTTTGAGAACAAAATTTCCACTTACCTGCCACGCCCCATATCTGCTTTTGATCCAGAGTTAAGTCAATAGATCTCTATGCCCTTATAAGTCACCAAAGAAAACATTTTTAATAGCTGTACTCATTGCAATATCATCTTATTCCTGCTTACAGTAATATCGACCTTTTCTTTATTAACTTTATTAAAAGTCCATGTCTTAGGTGAGAATTTTGGCATGTGGCACACTGTTTTTTCATGTCCTTCAATCACAGTTTTACCATTATACGTGTGTCTTCACCTTAACTCTCCACTACCATCCAAATTCAGTCATTTTTTTCAGAGAGCATTATACTGAGTTTATCATTTCCTGGGTTTCTCCCAACTTTTAAGTCATAAATTCAGTATCTTGCTTTCTTTTAGTTTTCTTTTTAATTTTTTCATAACCTCTATCTACCAATAGTAAAATGAGTTTGTAATATATGTATATATATGGTAGGTGTCTTTGGGAGAGTTGGGGAGAAACTGGATAGCAATTTTAATTTGTTTCACTGAGTAGGTCCTGTTGACAAAGTGATATATAAGCAAAGAATTGGAGTAGGTGCAAATCTTTCTCAGTTTAGATATTAGAAAGAAGTCATCTGAATTCGCATGGTCAACTTACATAAAGCTTTAAGTGCAAATGACACTCTACAGTGAGAAAATTCACCAAACACAGGGAGTCAGAAAGACACCTCATGCACATTTAAATTTTAAACATCTCGTCCTAAATACCACTGCCTTTATCTCGGCAAAAAGTGAAGCCAGACATGCAGACTTTCCCAGACAGTCAGAGCTTTTCCATTCTGAGAGGGACTGAGACCAAGAGGGCTGTGGGAATGGGAAAGGCTGAGATACAGGGCAGTGATTTTCAACAATATAGGAACAGAAGGAACAAAACAGCCCCTAGACAAATAGAAGTGTTTTGCTAAAATGTTGCTGAGCTGGCCACCACCTAGAGTAAGATCCAGTTACAGGATAATTAGGGAACAGAAAAACCATCATGAAACTTCTGAACCACCTAGTGCCTAATCAATAGTGAGGTATATTGGACAAAACAGGAAGTCTGACAATATGTAGTCATAGACAGCCCTAGAGTAAAGGGCTTCCTCCCTTGGACTCTCTCTTGCTGTCAGGTGTTTCTTTCTCTTGCTTCAATAAATCACACTTGCTTGCTCTCACGTTTGTTGTGGTGCCTGTTATTCCTTCACTGGAGAACATATCCAGACCCACAAGCTTCCATTCCCCTAACAATTCCACCAGTGAATAAAATCTCTCTTTCCTAGACATAGATTGGCAGAGTTATATAAGCATATATCTTTCCAAGCACATAAACAATCCAATGAAAAATAAGTTAGAAATGCTGACTAGCAATGATGCCAGGATATTTGAAGCACAGTCAGCAAAAATGTTGTCCTAGTGATAAGGTCAGAGACTTTGTAGGACTTGGAAGGTGTTAGATGCCATCTATGTTTTATGCTGATGACAGGGAGAAATAATTGGAGGCTTTAGATTCCAAGCACAGACTGTTGAAAATAGTCTGACTGCAAGGGGCAAAGTGAAGAAACCAGTTAGTGGAGAAACTA